>JAFMSR010002495.1:0-23686 GCA_022818135.1 Saxidomus purpurata
ATCCGCGCTTGATGTTTGACTTTAATAAAATTGGCATTTTCCATAATTTTTTTTGATAAAATCTAAATGATGCCGATTAATGACTTCTTTTAGCATCATGAGTAAGCATGAAAAATGCAAGTGATTGATTGAAATATGCTAGAATTGACCAGGTGTTATCCAGAGCAAAACACATGTGAAACAATGATAATTTCACGCTCACATCGGCACGTTGCTATGCAGAATGGTAATGGGTATTTGTTTTTGCGCTGCACGCTGGTAATGGGTGCACTTAGCAATTGCATTTGTTCTGCATGCTGTACCATAAGGCGCAACATACCGTGCAACACGATCGTGTCCGACACGCGTGCAAAACGGCTTTTCACGCAAACACGGGGAAAATATACACGCAAGCGCCACTGTACGATGGCGGTTCCGAACAAGTGATGACAGGTTAAACAGAATATATTCTTCTGAGGTAATGCAGACGAAATTATCAATGCGTCAATTTTTGGCAAACTAAAAATCATAATATGATTAAATAGCGAGCAATAGTTTTAAAATATTGGACTTTACTCAAGGAACAATATCTATTTACTTCAAAATAATAGGATTAAGCCTGATTCGTAGTTAAAGGAAATTGATAAAGATTTCGACGATATAGTATATCATTTGAAGAAATAATCTGCTAGTTTTTTGTGGCCTGTAAACTGAAATAATTTCAAATTTAAATGCTTTTCTCTTTCCATTCGTCTGAAAACTGTGTCAGTAGAAAGTAACTCAGCATTTTGTGGTTTTCTTTTTCATACGGCATAAGATATGTACTGATATACCTTCGCTGGAGGACCCATTTAAAGCGTCTCCCCAAACTCCTCTGCATGACATTGTACATTGCAGGTGTAAATGCTACCTTGACGTTTACAATACTGTGAATTCCTAACATAGGTGTATAGGTCTACAGAGGTCCTATCCATGTGTAGTTATCGCTGCTGGTTTACTGTCATCAAACAGCTAAATTGAATGCATTGATTTTTCACACTCGGTACTGGACATCTACTTGCTGGTGATTGTGTACTGTTATGAAGCAAAACCTGGGTGTTTTAGGGGATCATCCATAACATGTATCTACTAGTAACTGGGGATAATGGGGGTGTAAAATAGGTAATGTTTAGGCCAGAAGGGATACTTTGTTATCAATTCGGTGAGAAAATAGTGATTGCTTGTGGAAGCCCCACAAAGCAGTGCAAACATGTTGTGCATCCGTCCTTTTCAGAAAAAATAAGAAACACTTATCGCTATTAAGAAGAATCGATTCAAAGCGATTTTTGTTCCTGCACTCCTTCATGACTCCTCTCTAATGCTTCAGATGTCCAAGCAGCAATGCACTATTGGTGTCCGTCCGATGACTTATTCTTTTTGCTGTTTCTATTTTGCCAATTCGCGATGGCATAAGTTGTTTAAGTGGCAAACAAAACTAGAATATTTTGAATATCCACGTTTTTACCGCATGTTCTGAATATGTTTGTGTTAACGGTTGGTAGTCGGAACGCAACAGTTGTCACTCGGAGTGCACGAGCAGACAAACATGTAATGCACGATACACGCACGTAAGACGCACGTTAGACGCACGTTGTACGCCTGGTAAATACACGATGAGCGATTCAGAACGATACACGATATATTATCGATGTACGTGAAGCGCACGCCATACGCTACGGGATAAACGTGATTATTGGTTATACGGTCATTTCTGGATTTCACATTTTCATCTAAATTTAGTCCTTTTAATCAGTCCTAAAGAATCGGATCAATTAGGAAGCTTCACCTTAACAATAACAATGGCATCGATAGGTGTCAAAGATAAACAGTTTTCATATCAGGCATATGTGGTTTGAACACCTGTCGGAGTACATTGGAAAGAAATTGATCCTGATTGAGAAAAATGGGCGTAATTAAAGTTAATTGCCATCAACACTTTTCGTTAACAAATTTGACATTAAAGACACTTTTTGACCGTGGTATATAAATTCTTCAACATAATAACCTATACTGGTCCCTGAATGGATATGTTGATGGGTGCACAAGTGGTAAATTTACACTGAAGAAACTGGAAGCTTGAATGGCGTTTCGAATGAATCCGGCATTTGGAACGGGTCAAATGCTTTTTTGGGGCATTTATAGTGTGATGATTATAAAGCCCCTAATTTTGACCAATGTGTTAATAGAAAAAATTTGAACAATATTTAGGTTTCTTTTCCCTGGTAGTCTTTGAAAGTGAAAATTATCCCTCTAGAAATCTAAAATTATCTCCAAGATATGTAAGATAATTGTGGCTAATGTACATTTGCATTGTGAATTTAAAGGGACGGGACTTCATATAGTTTTATATAATGTTACTTTATATTTTGTTTTAGTACCTATTCTATAGGTGTGGTATAAACACATATGAAAAGTGAATTTTTATAAAGTCATATATTTTGATAATAAGATAAAGTTCATTTTATTTCACAGTGTTTATTTTTATACTCTGTGTCTACAGTACTTATGTCACCCAACATTCTTTTAGATTCAGAATACCTGTCAAGGTTTTGGGTATTACTTATGTGGGTAGTAATATATTTAGGGTAAGAGACTGTTATGTATTATAATTCTTCTCACCCATTTTAGGATAAAAATGTGTAAAAAAACAAAAAATAATATCAACAGGGAATGCCATGTGCACAAAATATTCTAGGATATGAACCAAAAACAGGTTAAAACCCATTTGCAAAAATTATTTTGGACCTCCTGCAGAATAAATGGAATATATGTGGTCCAATTGGTGCATGACACAATCCTCATCCAGTGGTGAACAGTGATTCAGACTCTAGAACCCTGGAGAAGACACATCCTACAGCCAAGATTATACAGTCCCAAGATACCATATGTGTTAACACATACATGTATGTACATGTAAATATAATTTATAATCTATGTTTATTTGACATACTGATGACTTAAAGACCAATGGACATCAATGGATGGTTAATTACTGGGCAGAAAAATGATGTGCATCCCACATTTAATTTATCTGATGGCATTTTTTATATATTGCCAGTTTCACCAGTATAAAGGCTATGAGACTATAGTATTTAGATGTACACATATTTCCAAGATCGATTTTATTGCATATCCCATGTACATAACTCTGTTGATATTATGAGGGTGTAAAACATGTATATATACTATAAATAGTATAGCAGATCATTTGGAAATTGTTCCTGGAATACACATGGGGCATTAGCAAACCAATTGATTGAAGACTGACAACAATCTGAAAGAGCTAAGTAACACTCAATATTTATAAAGGGGGTAAATTTGTTGCTCTGAAAAACTTCACAATTATGAGACTGGTAAGTGGAGCTCATGCAATGATGGCATCTATGCTTTGTTTGTTATTTTGGGTATTTAGAGGTGTAGAAAGATCTAAAAAGATCTATATTTGTCTGAATTAATGTGGTTAGGCATTTAAGGAAATCATCAGGAGATGAGGAAACAAATTTAATAACCGGACAGAGTTCTGCTAAATTGCCCCACAAATCCTACAGGTAAAAAGGTCTTTTGAAAGATCGTATATAATGGATTCAATTTATGAACTAACGAGGAGATCTGCCAGAAGTACTTTATATGACTACAATTATATTAAATTATGCAAAAACCGGTCTGATTGAGACCAGAGTAAATTCAGACTTAGTACAGAGTGATGTTCATGCATTATTCCTTGAGTTGCTTTCATAAGAATACAAACTATATACAATTAATATAGAGGTGTTCTAAACAAACTACTGAAAATAAGCAATGGTATCATCTTGTTTACAGGAAGTCCACACATGCACAATTTTGCCATCTGAGCTCTCTTTGTGAAATCTTACTCTTTTAATGTTTTATTCATTTTATACAAAAATGGTTATATATACTTTTCTACTGATACTATACTAGTGTATACTTTCTTAAATAACTAAGCTCTTTACAGAACTCACTATCTAAATGTTATTTATGATAGTTAAACATTTTATTAAACATTGAGTTTCGGTAGGATCTTTAGTAAAAGAACTACTTGTAAAACTAAAATATTGATCAGGAGAGTGTTCTCACAAGATGGTATATATTACAAATCTAAGCAAACCTATTTCAATGCTTCCAACGATTAAAATCATTTTCTATGTGCCCCCTTCTGAAGTAAGAGTCTGTTATAGTTAAACTGGTATGAAGATGCAGTGATCAGATTTTAGCATCTGTATGGCCAGTGGCTGGGTCCAAACCGGAAGGATATACCAATGATCATGATAAGGTTGATGTTTCCCATTCCAACTAGAGGAAGTAAGAGTAGGTTTGTGGGCAGAAACCGGCTTACATTTTCCTGGGAACCCACCTACCCCTTTGTCCCTCACAGATTACAGCTATTGAACAGTGATATTTGTTTAATTATAATTATTATATGGTGACATACAGACAGTGCAAACTACCACATACAGCATTAAATTATATAAAGATATAAATAATAGTTACAGTATTTAATAACTGAAATATATGTGTACACAGGTTGGGTAAACTCGACTGACATGTCATCCGTCACGTCTCTGCTAATTTTTGTTATGTGGAGACTTATGGTTTGCTAAATAATAACAAGACTGAATCTTTATGTTTTGGGCTGCCAATATAAATTAACAATTTATCACAACCAGTGAAAGCTTGTTTGCTGCTACAATTGAAATACCAAGTACCTATTAAATATAAAAATGACGAGCATAAGAATGGTTTAGGATTTGACCTGTGACCTATGCACAAATTGATGGAACTGGGAATAAATAAGGAATTAAATCTTATCAGTCATTTGACCGTCTACTTATACATATATTTTCCTGTCAACCTCTAGTAAGTATAGCAAGTGAGGGGTTTCTATCTCAGTGCACTGGATGCAAACCTGGTAAACTTTAGGCATGTACCAACCCGAGCTGGTTGTGGTAAGTTTTGCGCCCAGCCTAAGACGGGGATTGATTTGTCCATTTTGTTATTTGTCGAGCATCCCATAGGACGGCCAGGTCGCACTGCTTTGCGGCAAAATGTTTTTTTGGTTACAAAACTTTACACCATCCATCCAGAATATGGTTTGAATCCTGGGACATATATTTCTGTGGGTGAGTATGGACTGTCCTGGATGATGGCCCCTAAAACCAGGCCCTTTTTCTGCATCATCTGCCTCATTGCCAGATACGGCGAGAAACCTGCCATGAGCTGGGTACCTGCGACATGATAACTGGGTAAGCCCTGTTTTTGGTAAAATGATAAATCTTATGAATAATAATAACAAGCCTTCACAACTCTGGTCTAGGATCGATCGTTGCTTTTGCTTCATTGAGACCAGAGATGAGTAGGGAATCTGAAAATAGGCATAACATGGCAGGTTGTTTAGGGCGATGTGATGTAAAGGCCAGCCCAATGCAGTGTCTACTTATCATTTCTGTTGTATAAATGCAGGGAACTTTGTATAGAGTATTCCTGATAAATGGAACAATAATTTGCCAATTTGTCATGATGCGCTCATACCGGCTTAGATCGATTACAGCAGCTAGTTGATTATACTAGAGCTCTGGATTTTAGAACTATCTGGTAGAGAGTATGTAGATGTTCAGAGGAAATAATATCTGAGTATTCATTTGAGTTTAACTTATGAGATGCGGTATGAGATTTGTTCATTTTGTTTTCATAGGTGCTTTGTAGGAGGATTCAACAAAATAGCCGTGCTTTATGATTCTCACTGACATAAAACTCATTGACTTCACCAATATTTGAGACTCTATCCATGGCGCCTCAGTCTAAGGGGTGAACCCCAGCCTCAAGTTCAACCAGGTAGGCAGCGGCAGGAGTAGAGGACAATGCACTTAGGTCCAGCCGGGAGGCCTTTATTTAGACAATATGGACCCTGTTTTGAATGACACGAGGCGTTAGATGAGACTCAAACTAATAAATCAGTCAAAGACACTACCTAATTACATTTCTTTTATTTCAGCTAACGGATAAATTATTCCAATCAGGCAGTATAATTAATAATATCGGGAATTTTAAAAGGATTACCAGAATTACTCGAAACAACTTTTATTGGACTTAAATAATTTCGTAAGAGTGTAGTTGATTCGGCGTATTATTTGCATCTAGCCCCCAAAAACTTGTTAACATCATATCCACGATAAGTTGCTTGGGTGCAGGCGTACTTGACAACAGCAGTTTAGATAAAAAAGATGTCCTTTCCGCTGCAAAAATGGAGAGTGAAGGTGAAAATGTCTTCGACCTGTCCCGAAGTCTTTCTCGCCCGCAACTGCACTAAATAATATAAACTGAAATCTGCACTTTTCGGGGATATACACGCTTAAGTAAAACGATTAACTATTGAATATACCACATCGAATCGTACGTATACCGTATGGATTATCGTGCATCGAGAATCATATCGTGCATCGTGTATAGTATATGGTGCACGTTGCACGATGAATGATACGATATGATACACGATATACGATTGACAAAATACACGATGAGTGCACGCACGTTATACGCACGATATATGCAAATTTTGACAACTGTTACGTTCCGACTAATATATCATTTTATATGTCAGCATTTCTCTGATTCTTCTACTTTGCTTTAAGTGTTTCACCAAAGTATAGAATAAGGCCTGAACATAAAGACAAGGACGGGTACACTGACAAATTGATTTCTATTGTAAACGTATTATGAAACATTGACAAATCAGACTTATGGTTTAAACAGCCTGTCCGATAATTCAAAACGTCGATCACAAAATGTAATGTAGGACATTTCTTTCATCTTTTAAATAAATATTATCAACATTATTTAGTTTAAGGATACTTTTTACACCTGTTCAATTTTCTTAAATAAAACATAACTTCCGGTAAGTTTCATTATCGACAGTAGGCATACAACAACAATACCACTTCGGTTAGGTTACGTATTACTAAATCCATTGTTGACTTTGGGAAAATAATGCGTTATGAGGAGACGTGATCACCGCGAATATGCCCTAGATCAAATTGTCTACTCGACAAATCCAATATATATCAAAAATGTCCGTCGTTAATGCGGACACACCAATTTCGCTGATATGCAAACGAGTTTTTATAAATACAAATTTGGTCATTCAAGATGGCGCACATGTATTAAATGGTAAAGTGACACCTGTGCTACTCATAGTAATATCCAAGACAGTTTAACGATAATATATGTTGGCATAACAATCAGAGTTATTGTAAGAGTCTGATGTTTGGTTTGACATAATGATAAAAATGATTTATTCTTTACTTACACAAAACATTTACCACAAGTGTTGCACTTTTGAAGCAGTTTTGTTCACGCCGACAGTTTCTTCCATTGTATTGGTAGCATTACACGTGCAGTTAAAATCTGTTTGTACGTAACTGTTTGATAGGGTGTTGTTGACTGATTCCGAATCACACCAGCTCTGAACAGGCGATGGTATGCCATTTGAGTTACAAGTGATTGAAATGCTATCGTTTTTCACAACATCAACTGAATCATTTACAACCTTTTCATCGTAACTTTTAACATAGAATTCTGGCCGTGTTGGTGGAACTGCAAGTCACAAAATATCACTATTATAAATATTAACTCCTCTATTACCGAATATAACATTTTATTAACAAAGAACCTGTTACATTTTATAATTATTAGTCCCCGTCAAATGCGGAGGATATTGTTTTCGCGTTATCCATCAGTCCATCTGTTCGTACAAACCCTTTAGACATTAGATGGTTAGGGTTTGAGTGAAGGTGGTTAAAATAGATAACAAAAAAGGGAATAACCTCACAAAGTCCGTGTCGCGTGTGTGTTCGTCCGTCCGTCCCTCCGTTACATACGACAATAAAGTTCTTTATTACTGTAACTTGCAGACATATTGTTCCCATCAGAGATGAGGCCCCATTGGTGCAATTTTTAAAATGCTTATTTTTTTCTGAAAATATTCGTCAGAATTTAATTTTGTTTGGCCCAAGTAATCAATACTGTAGTCTTAAACAAAGGAACATTTGTTTTACAAAATTGACTTTTAAGAAAGGTGATGTAGCTCTTGTCTTACAATTATGTATTCTTTACAGAAATCTTACAATGATCATGATATATGAGACCCTACTGGGGTGCTTTTAATTCTTGTTCTGAAAATGGTTGTTATAGTTATCCCCTGCTGAAAGAATGGGGGAAATGTTTTGACATTGTACGTCCGTTTGGAGCTTTAACTTAGAAACTTTCCATGGAATGTCATCAAACGTAATGTAAGTATGCACTCACTGCTCTTTTTCAATTTGTCTCATTTGGCTGGAGTTATAATTGCATTAAATTGACTTGTTACATTATATTGGTATACCATAATTATTGTTATGCTATTCGAGGAAAATATAGGCCTTACAGAGTGTTAAATACGACACACGACACTCTGTTTAGGTATATATCTTGTTTATTATATATAAAATGTATTTAAAGCTATAAATTATGGAAAGGACATTTAAATCGATGACTGTAGATATAAAACATCGAAACAAGAGCGGTCAGTATAAAGTGGCATACACCCCGAATGGCAGCGTTGATTCAATAAAACAAAACTTATTTCAATGCATAAAACCACCATGATATTCTTTCTTCCTCATGCAATTTTAAACATTGTAGGGTATCTTCTGAAATAACTGTCACTAAAGAACGGGCAGTAAGTAAGAGCAATAACTCCAAGAATAATACAGTTATATTTGTGTTTCTTGTGCACTGCACTGACTCTCATTGTCTTTTATACACGAGTATACATGTACTAATTCCTTAAATACTTTTAGTTATGCTGAGCAATATGATAAGTAACAAATGGCAGTAGTTAAAATATTGGATAATGGGCTCTGTGCACTGCACTTCTATCAATATATGACGTATCAAGTGATTCCCTTTTATACTATTCAAAAAAACAAAATAATATCAAACAGGAATGCCACGTACCAAAAACGCAGCCTCCCAAAACGAGCCCCACAGCACCCAGAAGTGCACACCACCAACACACACACACACACACACGCACACACACACACACAATCATGTACACACACATACACATACACTACCAACACACAAGTCAAGTTATGCTCCGAAACGAAGGACGGACGAACAAGGCGATCACTATATGCTGCCACATACACATATTCATATTTAATGAAATTGTTAATGGATATGAAATGACGTAAATGACAAAATGCAGTAAAACCTTCTTTCCATTGTAAATGTTTGATCAAAGATAACAGTATTTTGTCAAGTACAAATATTGTCTGCTAATTTGTATGTTTGTCTTTCAATCGATCTAGAGCCAAACATAAGACATCGGTACTTATTACTATAACACCCAAGGAAATGCATCCCTGTAAATGTTTGTCAAATTGGCTCAAATTATAGAATTGTATTTCCCTTTCCAGTTGCAATATTCCATACGTACTTGTTCCCATATTCACTTGCGACACAAGAACACTAAAAACTTAATGGAAGATTAACCGTCTAACCTTGATTTTATTTAACATCTATAATCGTTATAAAACTATACAGAACGTTTCATCAACAAGTGGTCTTCAGTTTATTAACTGTGGCACCAAAATACCTAAATTATCCCTTTTCCTTGGCAAAAACATTTTACAAACTAGGACAAATGGGGACATGCTGAAGGTCATTGTTCGATTCGAATTTGTTTGCTTATACAAATGTATATATTTCTCAATTAGTACTTTACTTGGAAAGGTAGAATATTTGAGATACAATACAGGTTTTTCACAGACTTCTGCGCATGCGCGACATTAATGAATATCGACCGTAATTGCAACTGAGGGGGCAGTAACACGCCACTCTTTAAGCGATATATTACTGATATATGGATCTATTATTTATATTTGTTTTATAAAACACTTTAACGATTGTAAAGCCATTTACTGATGTTTTATCATATCCTATTATTTTAATCATTCAAATATATTTAAAGTTAATATTAATTATGATAAATGAAAATAGTAAACGACGGACACATCTACTCGACTGTTATTTTGTTTTGTAAAATGGTACAGCACCAGTTTTAAATATATTTTACTTAAACGTTTTTTAATTTGTCTCTTTTTGTCTAAAAAGGGGGAATGATTTAAAAAATTATAATAATCTCTACAATGATTAATAGTTTTAATACGCATCGGCAGGCGTAATAATTAACTGCACGGACGTAAATACATATGTGTATATAGGTCCATGTTAACTGAAATAAAACTGCATGCACAAGCGTTTTTTTTGTCTTCTGCCTTAATATATTTTTAGTATTATGACGATGTTTAAGGTATTCTACTAAAATTGTTTTATTGGAATTTTAAACTTTTAGTTAAAATAAAATATTATGTTGAAATTAATATACATGCATTTATATTTTTACAGATCTATATACATCATGTCAGAAGAAAGAAAACGACCGCGTTGCGTTTTTTCATTTTGTTTTGCATCTTCATATGAATACTAGTATCATTATTTGGTACTATAACGTCACTTTAAAAACTACGAGAATTATATCCGTGTTTCTAAAAATAAATAATTTTGTGTAAACAACAGCATCTTTTAAATTGATATTTTTTATGATTATATATACCTTTACCCGGAAAAGTAGGGGAATAAATTAATAAAAACTGCCCGTACAACCGTTTATATACTTTCAGTTGTAGAAGTATGTTAGCCTTTTAAAAAAGCATTTTCTCTTTTTTTCATTTACTCTTTCAATATTATGGCAACACTTTTCAATATATTTATATACATGTATGTATTTACTTTTCAATACGATTATTTTATATATAACTTTTGTTAGCCCGTTTTTTCATCGTCTGTTTTCGAACTGATTACAAATATAATTATTATGTACTGTAAGGCCTAAATGAAAATTAGCAAAGGTCCGTTTTTCTAATTATTTATATTAATTTGTTTCTTTATAATATGGTGCTTACTTCTTTTTAAGACATCGTAAAAATCGTTTCATTAATTAGTAGATTATTCTAGTAAGTATAGGTCCGTGCCCGTAGAAGTTGACGAGTTACGGACAAAAACTCTCACGCTGTACTTGCCATTTCTATTTATCATTAATTGCTTCCGTTTTCAAACTCACTTTGACATTTTTCAAAATGTTTTATTGATATTTACTTGATAAATTCTTTATTCTTTTGTTTAAATAAAGTAATTTACAGTTAACTGTATACTATATTAATAATTAATACACAAAACGCGCTGTAGAAGTGTTTCTGTTTGAAACAGAAAACTCCCACACCACGTATTTTCTTTGCTCTATTTTTAAATTACTAAACTTATTAAGAAATACATTTTTAATATTTTGTTGAAATGCTGAAAGTACAGTTTAATTAATTTCTCTAATCATTTATGCACCTTCATGAAATGCCTACAGTATATAGCTATGCATTCGCCGACGATTCTTTCCTCTTTCCTCCATATTATAATTTCATCATTGTCTACAATTAAGGTAACTTGCCCCGGAACAAAATGGCCACCAGTGAAAACATGATGATATCACTAAAATGTAGCCTGGTGGTCTTTTTGACATAATACACAATCAAATTACTGTTATATAAGCTTTTTAGAACCTGTATTAGTGTGTTTTGTTGCAAATATTGTTAAAACATGTCATTTCAGTTCTGGGTTACTTACATGAAAAATATCCAATTTTTGTGCAAGTTTCTGACAAAGTCAAATGATGAAATTATTCAAACTGGCACTTGTTTACTAGTTCAATGTCTCCTCCAGATGCTCGACCATAGAAATAGTTGAGCAGTCCTTTCAATCTCACACATCAACAGTTAATAACACATCACTAAATTGTGAAGTCCACATGCTTGAGTTATGGTTTAGGTAGAGCACTATTGTCTTTAGTGGGTGGGGTGCATGCTTTTTTTCAATTTTATTTTTCCCTTAAATGTATACTGTTTGTTTTGGTTGGGATGTCATAATATTGTAGTATACTGACACTAAAATTCATGTAAAGAGAACTATAAATCAGTGAATTATTATAAAGAACGGATACATTTTGAAACATATTCTTGCTAGTTTACGAACAAAGACTCGTGACAGATTCAGTGGAAATAAAGAAACTAAAACATAGTTTATACCATATAATCAACATACTCTTGTTGTAAAATTTTTTGTTTACCAAGCCATATAAAATACTGCAAGACGCTCTTATTGTCTTTACATATTTTTTTTTAAATTATGTATTTGATACAGAAAAATTATATAAACAAAATTATGTTAATAATGGTATTAACTATGTTTTAGTTTCTTTATTTCCACTGAATCTGTCACAGAGTCTTTGTTCGTCAACTAGCAATAATATGTTTCAAAATGTATCCGTTCTTTATAATACTGATTTATAGTTCTCTTTACATGAATTATCAGTGTCAGTATACTACAATATTGGACATTCCGACCAAAACAAACACAGTATACATTAAAGGAAAAAAAAAATTGAAAAAAGCATGACCCCACCCACTAAAGACAATAGTGCTCTCCTTAAACCATAACCCAAGCATGTGGACTTCACAATTTATGGATGTGTTTTAAAAATGTTGATGTGTAAGATTGAAAGAACAGCTCAACTATTTTCTATGGTCGAGCATCTGGAAGAGACATTGAACTAGTAAATAAGTGCAGGTTTGAATAATTTCATCATTTGACTTTGTCAGGAAACTTGCACAAAAAATTGGATATTTTCATGGGTAACCCAAGAACTGAAATGACATGTTTTAACAATGTTTGCAACAAAACACACTAATACAGGTTCTAAAAGCTTATATAACAGTAATATGATTGTGTATTATGTCAAAAGACCACCAGACTACATTTTTAGTGATATCATCATGTTTTCACTGGTGGCCATTTTGTTCCGGGGAAGTTACCTAAGTTAAAAATATACTTATTTAAGTAAAGGATATAATTTGTAGTAGAAATAAGTTAATAATTTAGCAAAATACACGATAATCATAGGATTTTTACATAAAAATGTTATACGCTTTCGTTATCGGACCAGAAACTGCCCCCTTATTCGCTGATCGAAAAATGTGTGTGCTCTTTATGCTGAAGAGTACGCAAGAACGATAAGTCTGTGAAAAACCCGTATTGGGCCAAAATCACGTCCGTTTTTCAAATGGATGTAATAAGTCTTGTTCAGTGTTTTCCCTCAACAATGTTTTGACACTCAGCTGTTAACCACAATTTTAACAGTTCATACACTATAATGTTTCCAAATTGAAACTTGGGTATACAAAGACGAAGACAAGGTTAAAAGACGATATATTTTACAGTCGTTCATCACAGTTAACTTACAATGTAAAATCATTTACAAATAGACATATCATAAAACAAGAACATCGAATACGCTAAAAAGTAATGACTGATACATAAGAAACTTACTAAGAATTGTTAGAGAAATTTCGCTTTCGTTCTCTCTCCTGTGTTTCCATTTCAACGTGTTGTTTGCCCGGCAAGTATAATTACCATGATCCATTTCAGTCGTATGAGGTGGTGAGTATTTGATCGTTGGTTATAGTTTTATTCCTGGCGAATCCATGAAATAAATGGAGTTGGGTATCCATCACTACTGCAGTGTATTGATAGCGTGTTTCCCTTTATAATTTGTATTCGTCCTTTTTAACATCATCAACTGACCTTATGTCAAGCCTGGGCTTTGTCGGTGGAACTATATTTAATTGTAATTAAATAAGGAAATATATTTTACCCATTTAAATGAATGAAATACATTTTGAACTATTTTACAAAAATAATACATGTATGCATTAAAAACAAATGCTCTTACGCTTTCATTAGCTAATTAAAACTTAAAAAAATTCTTTATTGCAACTGTTAAGTGATTATATTTTAAACTACTTCAAAATAAAATTACAAACGATAACCTTTTTCTCACGTGAAACTTTTTCTGTGCTATTGATTTTTTTATATTTAAATTGAGCTGTTGTCGTTTATATTTCTGCTGTGCTTTTGGATGAACTCATCTAAAATACACTTTATATTAATCATTGTCGAGATACCGCTATAAAGCATGTTTATTTAAAACATTCCTTTTTATTATGATGATACGTATGTTTACGTTGGACTGTATTGTCACATCATAAAGTTTGTTGAAACTGACATACGATGCATCATCAAGATCTATGTTGGACTGTTAGTTTTAAATATCAACGGAGTTAAAAAAATACTTAATATATTGGCGGATAGTGTTCAACCAAAACGTATATTGTGCTATTGATCACATCTTAAATATCGTCCTGTATTATCTTGAAACCATATTTTTTAAAAAGATACTTACAGTGAACCACGACTTCTGACTTTCCGGATGAAACAAATGGTTCACCAAACCCATTACTTGCAGTGCAGTATATTTTGTTCCGTTGAAATTTCTCGAAGGCTGGAGTGTCAGGTGGCTTTCGCAACTTATAAGGTAATCATCTCCATCTACATATGACAAAGACGTATTAGCGGTGATAATATCGACATCATTGGGACCACCACGCTCACGATACCATGTAATGTTTGCCTTTGGGTAAGATGGCGTCGTTGTACACGTAAAAAGCTGTATTGTTGTATTCAGTTGTTATTACACTTTGTACACTGCCTTCAGGTGCCAGCATCTCAACTCTTTGAACTGGAACTATGCATTACGGAAATGTTTATACACTAATACCCACAGAAATACTGCTTAACAGAAATATGGCTAATCTGAATAGGCACTCACGCCCGAGATATTTATCTGAGCTTGACGTTGAGGCTTAGGACCCCGAATCGGGACTTTGGTTTGCGTCGAGGACCCCAAACAGGGACTTCACGGACTTGTTCCAAAACTGATGTTCCTGCCTTGGTTTTTGTGCTTTGACGTTGTCTTTAAGCATATAACTAGTGTTTTACACTAGCTGAGCATTCCCGGGAGTGTGTGCCGACGAACTACAGTGGCGCTCACGTTTTTGTTCCGTTTTTCGGCAGGAAAACGCGAGCAGCGCCCGTTTTTCGCCCGTTTTCCGAACGGGGCGTTTTTCGGCTTTCGCACCGTTTAAAAAAACGCGTTTTTCTGCCCGCCCCGTGAAAAAAACGGCTGGTTGCACTGCACATGCGTGAAAAGCGAGTTCCTGCGTTTTTTCCCGTTTTTTTTACCGGAGTATCAAATGCGCATGCGTGAAAAGCGAGTTCCTCCGTTTTTCGCCGTTTTTTCCGGGTAGCAAATGCGCATGCGCCACATGTGTTTTCTTCACTGTTTTAATTTTTGTAAAATTATGCCTAACCGTTCAAACTATTAAAAATCGCGAGTATAATTATAGATGTTAAGTTTATAATGTGGTCCGATTAAGATTATTTTTTTGTTTCTTATTTCAAAAACAAAGTATAACTACCACCAGCCTGTTAGATCATTACTTCCACGTTTTTCATCATAACATAAAATAAGCGGGTACATATCCGACAAGATGGAGAGCGAGGGGAAGGCCTTGTGATAGATAGAAATAATTTAGCACCTCCACTGTCCCTATTATTTTACTATGAAAAAATCTATAACCAGTAGATATACATTTAATTAAATTAACATGCTCGATCATATGATTTCAGTTATCAAAATAAAACTATAACATCGGCAGTTGAGAATATTCATGGCCACGCTTCTGGTTCAATTAACATAGATTCTTTAATTTGTCCATGTACAAAATTTCCATATTCTTGTTAACAACTTAATCGCTCTCGAGACTAACTACTATAGGAATGGCTCTTGTCAGACTTCTCATATCCTGATAAATTGCAAACGTATAGTAATATCACGGACCTATATACACATATAGTGTATATAGGTCCGTGGTAATATATTTAGAAATAGATTTCACTTTTGAGTGATATCCGGCAGTATATCACTGCGGGGTATGTAAATGCGTAGTAATCTAATTACGAAGGCCTGAGTGATTAATTTCGAAGCATCTACCAACACACATGATATAATAACCGGTATATCACTTAAAAATAAAATCTATTTCCACTCTAAACCGTTAATCTAAACGAAAACATGTTCGATGGGGTACTATTTGCTGCATTTTTCGTGAAGTCGCTGTCTTTAAAAGTTGTAGTTTTCGTGCATTCCATGCATTTCGTGAAATTTTTGGCTGTTCTTTTTACTTCTTAAAAAAGCGCTATACGTCTTATTTTTGTTGTGTCCGATATTGCTGGCGATACCGGAAGTGTAGAAAATTTTACTGCAATTATTTTTACATCACGTGAATTCATTAACAACAATACCAATCCAAGCGTATTAGCACAGGCACACTCGTAGATTTCGTGTGAAAATTACAAGGGAGGTAATTTCAGCAGTCAAAAATAGTTTTGGACCCCTAGCGTGATATACTTAATAGTTTTATCACGCTCAAATCCTTCTTTGTGTATATAGGAGAAATTTCCAATCGTGTTAGAATATGAGTTATACTAACACAAGTGGCATAAACATAATAAGGTTGTTTATTATTTTACGATAAAATACAGTACTTTTATCAAAGGCCGGCAAGGTGCCAAAAAGGAAGTATTTGCAAGACGTATGTAAACAACCTGTCCAAATGCATTTTGTGTTTTCAAGTTACAATGATGTACTGCTACAAGTAGAATATAGACGTGCAAAAAAAATGTAATAATAAATATGTGCCATCATTTCATCGTTTATTCTAAAATGATTCATGGTTTTGTCTCTATGTACAAAGAATTGAAAAATTATGCTATATTAAATCATAAACAATGCAGGAACCGATATGCTGTAAACATTACGTCATATTGCACCGCATGACGTTAAATGAGTGTTCGCATAGAAAACGTTTTGCATTTATTAACCTTTGAAATATCTGCTCATGTTAGAATCAAAATATCATCCTTCTCAGCTTTGTAATAGTCTTATAAACAATTATCTGTCGTACTGATGCGCTGTTAAAAATGGTTAATTACTGCGTATTAGTGCTCCAATTCATTGTTTTTAAACGATGAACACCGCTAGAACGGATGTTATTTCATAAATAAAATAGTTATTCGTTCAAATGTAAAAAAATCACTTGTGCTATGTACTCATTTTTAAAAATTACTAAGCATTTGAACTCCTGTGTTTTATTCAACAACAAATACAGGGACAAATTATTACTTCATAAAATTTACTTTGAAGTATTCACACTTCCTTCGGCAAAGTCATTAAATTCTATTTGTTAACCATTGAATTATATACCGACGGTTATTAGTTACTGTCTGTCATTGCCGTGACAAAAAAAGCACGCAGCTAAGAAATGACAGAGAAATTGCAGCTTTTCGCTAACTTGAAAATACCACAGTACGGGTGTAACCATACCGGTATGTATCGCATCTCAAGGAAATTGCAATATACCGGTCTTGTCGCGCACCCCTACTCGTTGCATCATGTTACAGATGGACTGCCTATTTTACTTGCCATAAGGATACTTCTTCCTTAATTTGGCATTAAAGTGATCAAACCCATGACTCTTGTATTGATGCAAACACGCAATTACTGCCCCATAGCAGCTCTACCATTTAGCTAAAACTAGAATTAAGGCAAGTATTACTTTTAACTTTGGATTTTATCTCAAGGCATTTAAACGAAGGCGGTGGTAAGGTAGCCGGATACAGCTTCATAGACTTTGTATAACTGTGAAAAAATAATCGATCATGGAACACGCCAGTAGTTACTGTGAAATAGGTCCCGAACAAATGAGGGAGAAAAGAATGGATAAACACACCATAGTCAAAGCGGCAACTATAACAATGCCCCACACCCCCACCTCAAGGTAGAATAATAAAATAGAACTATCACTGAAGGTAATGAATACCCCCAAAAACCCATCTCTGAACGCCATACTGACACAGTATTCTTAATTATATCACATTTGATGCTTATATTGGACTATGCACAATGACTGTAGGCATGCTATTTATCTCTTCTGTGTATCATTTTTTGACCAGAGGGTTAAGAAAATCAGAGTGCACAATATTTAATTATCTTAAACACCTGTCACCTTGACGTAGTGACCCGAACATTGACCAAGTCCAACAAGGCATGAATTTATTACTTTGTGGAATATCATTAATTTGTGATAAGGGGTTTTGGAGATAGAGTGCAAAATATTTTATAATAAAAGCCTGTTAATGTGACCTTTGACCTAGTTACCAGAAATATGGACCATGCATCAAGGCATGGAACGTATCATTCTGAGAATAATAATTTAATTCTAAACCAAGAGTTTTTCAGGGATTGAGTTCCGTAAGTCACGGATAGACGGACGAACGGTCAGCTGAATCCAGTATACCCCCTTACACTTTGTGCAACTGGGGTGTGAAACATTTCCGCAGGTGGAGACATTGATAATTGTTTTGAAGGTGACTGAACAAAAATTAGCCACTACAATAAACAGTCCTGTTCTTTCAGTTTTTCCTATTTTTATTTTTGTTTTTCATACACAAAGAATATTATGACTGAAGCTGCAATGAAGATTCATTCTTCAAGAGAACTGAGTTCCATTTAAAGTTGCTCATCTGAGCAACCAATACCTTTCGTATTATTAATGTCATTGTCGTACTCTAGTTCTGTAGTAACAAAAACTGTATGTACTGCAGTACTAAATAGTATTCATTAAATTGCTAAAGCACTGCATTTCTGCATTGTCCAAATCAATTCAAAATCTGAGGCTTCATTAAAAAGTTACAACCTGAAAAAAATGAAAAAAGTTCTCATGCATCCATTTGTTATCAAAGTGTGACCTTGATATTTGACCACATTCACCATGCTGTGATTACAATTATATATATAAATTACTAAGGTTATTTCGCATGCTATATTCTTCACCAGCTACTGTTCTAGAGTTTCAATGACTTCTCTTATAAGAACAAAAATTCACAGCTAGCTATTAGCATTATCACTTCAGCTGCAACTTGGGATTGTATCCAATATGGATGTTGTCTGTGAAAAATGATGTTTCTTGTGAGCTATCAATTTGTAATGATTTTACTGTTGTTCTTTCCTTATCTTCATCTTCAAAAATCAATGTACATGAATTCCAAATATGAAGTAAACTCAGCGAAGTTCTTCTTTAATGTTAACTGCATGTTGTCAATACATCAAGTGTTCCATTGTCTCACCTCAATTATCAATTCTTTTCATTTGATGCTTTTGTTTTCCTGTTTTTGTTTATTCCGTTGAAACTGAAAAAATCTACTTTTATGCATATGATGTCAAGTCTCATCACCAAGGTATTATGATGAATAAAAAAAGACACAAAATCTTCTAAACTGATACAGCCATCTGGATCACCACAGAATCCTTCGGTTAACAATTGCAATGATAGACTGTTTTCTGTTGTTTTCATATCTTGGTCTAGTGAACTTCCTCAGCACTGCATGACGCTTTTTCTACAATAAATTAGAAGAAAAATTATCAATTGCACATTTGTTTTAAAGTCTTACAACTAATAACTGATACACATACTGAAAAATTTACTGACTGAATAGTTAACAGTGCAGGTTATGATCAGACTACACATGATTTTGATCTGCACAAGAGGCAAAAAGTGTAAGCAAATTGCTAAAAACTAAACTAGATGCCCATTGCAACATGTCATCCCTGCCAGCTGTCAAACGGACTAACTCCTTACCAAATAGAGATAGGTCAAAATTCACCAAAATATTGGATGTAACATGCATGTTGTACCACATAAGGTAGTCTTGATTTTTCTCTACGGCGAGTAATAAAAAATGTTACAATATAAGCTATTTATAGTAAAACAAAGGGAAGAAATTCTAAGAAACAAAGGAAGCTCATGGTGGTGAACATTTGTGCAAGGTAACATCAAAATCCCTCCATACATGAAAGAGGAAATGCTGTGGACAAAGATATTTTGGGGTGACCTTTAACCTCTAAGTGTGACCTTGACCTTAGACCTAGGGACCTGGTTCTTGCACATGACACTACGTCTCATGGTGGTGAACATTTGTGCCAAGTAACATCAAATCCTTTCATGCATAAAGAAGAAATACTCCGAACAGTCATTCTTGAGTTTGACCTTTAACCTCTAAGTGTGACCTTGACCTTAGACCTAGGGACCTGGTTCTTGCACATGACAATCTGTCTCTTGATGGTGAACATTGTGAAAATTAACATCAAATCCTTTCATGCATGAAGAAATGCCCCAGACAGTCATTCTTCAGTTTTGACCTTTAACCTCTAAAGTGTGACCTTGACTTTAGACTTAGGGACCTGGTTCTTGCTGGCAGTACGTCTCATGATGTTGAACATTTGTACTTAAACAATTTAATAATCCTTTGATCCATGGATAAGTTACAGCCGAGTCAAATAAACAATTCAGACAGACGCAAGCTCGCTCACAAGGACACACGCATGCACATGTATAAATCCTAGACATCTCTAATTCTTTGAGACTCTTAAACATATCTGGACTTAAATTGTCTGAATGATTGAACTGTTATATAAATAAAAAAAAAAGATTGTCATATTTTACATAGTGTCTAACTTCGTTTTCATTAAAAAAGACTTTACTACTTGATATCTGATATTTACTCAAAATTTCCCATAGAACAACACTTCTTCAGTTTAGTTTTTCGACTTCCAAAAATAATTTTCAATCAAGAAACTTCCAATTTGAAAAATAATTCTACAATAATTCAACTATGGTTCAAATCAACTGATTATGAAATACAGCTGTTAAATGCATTTCAATAAAACTGAACAAATGGTGCGAATATAAAATAAGAAGTCCCATGACCAATAGTTCTTCAAGTATAGCCTGAATTTTGACCTTGAATATTGAATAACTATAAGTATAAACTAAACTAATTACAGTAAGATCTCAGTAAAACCATGGTTCCAGTGCTCAAAATTGAGACTATAGTGTACTTTATGGCCCCTCTGACATATCTATGTTATGTAATCTTACACTGTATACTGATAAAGGAGAAATTGAGCAAAGGTTTAAGTACTGCCTAAGAGCAATAAAACAACTTGAATATTAGGCTGTGGAATTAATGAGGGACCAGCTTCATTTCTTTAAAACAAGAGAATAAGATTAATTGTTCCAATGAATAACCCACAGACCACTTTTTCTACTAGTTTTTAATGAAAATGACAGCTATCAGAACTGCAGCATTTTGTTGAAAATCCCAAGTTCTTCTAATACTCCCAGACATTAATTTCTGCCTTTCTGATTCAAATGCAGAAAATGATAAAATATTTCACTTTTAAAATTGTGATACTTTTCAACAGTGCCCTAGTTATTGGCAAATAAGTATTGTTTAATAATCAACATACCATCAAGTCCAAAATGTGCAAGGGTGACTGCATGTATATTGAATTTAGGGAGTTTAAAAGCTGTGGACAACACACAAAGTTAAGAGAGTAACCTAAAGCAATATGAAATAAGACCATCACGTAAATAAAGACTGTTTCAAGAAAATATCAAGTATATTATTGGTCATGTTGGTACATTAACCTAATACCACTGGCACTGGACACTAAATCAATAGAAAAGTAAAGGACATACACTGGTAACTTTGTTTTATAACAAATATTAATTACTTCCATATCATTATCCGGAGTTTGTTATATCCATATAACATTTTCATAAGAAATAAAGAAAGAATCTCGGGCAGAGAAAATATATTCCTTATATCCTGATTTCGCTATATCTACAGTCTTACATACACATTTTACTATAAATCAAATATCATTTCTTAATAAAAATATCATAAAAACAGAATACACAAAATTTAATAAACAGTTTTAAGAAAAACATGTAGCACTGATTTCTGTGAATGCTCTTTAAGAATGGTGTTGATTAATGTTATTTTACATTGAGAAAGGAAGGAGTCACCCCCAAAAGTTCCTGTCTGGCTGAGGTCAGGGAGAGAGGGATAACATGTACATGACCCCATACAATCCTTCTACAATTGGCTTCCTTCCATCATTTCGAAAACAAATTTCAGTATAGCATCGCCCCTACTTAAAGGACCAGCCATTTCTGACTTTTGTAACACTTTCTTAAAAGCACATTTACCTGCCGAACTCTATACTTTGCTATAAGACACTGGTCAGTCAGGACTATATAGATGCCTACGTTAACCATTATTTAACAAGCTGTCAGTTCAGCCCCCGGCCAATCAAAGATCTAACCACTGCTGGGATTCAAAACTTTGACCCTCACCCTACTCCCAAGACAGATGCCACTATACCAAAAAGTGACATTAATGTATGCATTGGCAAAGTGGGCGGGAGGGGGTGGGGTTAGAGAACTTGAACCTTTTCATTCTAACATGTGGGAGCAATTGAAATTGCAAGTGAAAATCTATCAGACACTTTTCACCCATGTGCAGCTATTTCATTGTTTATCCAAGGTCGGAATAGAAAAACTTGCTACAGTAAAGTTATCTGCTTTCATATTAAAAAAATTATATGATGAAAATTTGATTTAAATTGCTTCTTAGAAGGACGCTTGTTGGTAAACAGAGAAGTAACTTTTACATGTTTCATTAACCCTTAAGTCCCTGTCTCAAAAATGCATGGTTATTTCATTGTCGATATATACCAACAAAAATGCTTTAAATTTGCATTTGTGCATATAAATATTAAATACTACAATGTACAGCTGTTTCTCTTCCTCAATGACTTAACACGCCAGTTTGAGGCCCCCAGAAAAAGAAATACCTGGCAGTGACGGTCAATTTTTATAGGCTTTTTGTCATGTGACCACTTATGTCGCTTAAGGGAGCACTCCCCTACAAAAGTACATCTAGCAGGTAAATTCTCCGAAACAAAGATTATGTGTTCAATGAACGCAAAATGATAAATAAATACAATTTCAAAAAGGACCTATGGCAAAAAAATGCCTCATTTTGCCACAATTAATCAGGTAAGGTGACTCGTAAGCTGTCATCGCTGGTCTCTATGCATCTATACCTTTTAATAATTATAATAACCAAGAAGTTGACGATCTTTGTTTACCTTGAAACTAGATTGTTTTTATAATAGCTCTATGTTTTCAAAAGTATGACATCACGGCAAAGCCGAGAATAGGTAAAACTGCAAAAATTATCAGTACCCAGCGGATGTGCGCGCTGAGAATTATTTTATGAAAATTAAGGGAAATCTTTTGTCACAACTTAAGGACTATGCACCACGTTAGAACAACAAACCACAGTACCAGTAGTACCATGAGTACTGCCTACAGGGATACAATTGTTTATGAACTGTTAACTTAAAGTCTATTAAAACCTGACATTTTACCTTATATCTGACGGTCTGATCTTAAGATACAGATATGTAGGTTATATCACTTACCCCGAAAAAGACAACAAGAAAATTTGAAAAAATATCAAATATCATTATGCCTCATTTTATCAATGTTTCCCGCCCATAATAGCACAAACTGAGTTAGCATTCTGCTGATTCTGTAACAGCAGCATGTGACCATAGATTATTCTGTCGAGATGCTGTAGCGTGGTGTCTATTTCGTGTTTTCCTGTGATGAACCCTAATGTCCGCAACAGT
>JAFMSR010002496.1:0-23633 GCA_022818135.1 Saxidomus purpurata
ATTAGCAATAAGTGTCTACTCAATTAAGATGTGACACTAATTACCCTTAATTTCAAGGCAAGCGTCGGAATCAATTTTGTTCAAATACATACATCAAAACGACGACAAATTATTGATAAGCAATAATATTATAATTCTTGCGACAAACAACGATATCTGTAATAAAGTATTTAGAATAAAAGAACAAAGTCATGAAAATGTTACAACTTTTAATTACAGTGCAACCTCTGCAGAGCAACACCCTTTGGGAGACAAAGATTTTGGTTGTTGTTGAGAGGTGTTGCTCTAGAGAGGTTAAATTTATTATGAAGCCTTACTTTGGGAAAATTTAAACTGTTGTTGTAAAGAGGTAATTGCTCTACAGAGGGCCGCTCTGCGGAGGTTACACTGTATATACAATAATTATTTTTAAACATACTAAAAGTAGTAAACTGCAGTAACTCATGCAAAAATTCTATAAAATTATATCTTATAAAACCTTTTATAGAATTACATGTACATTTTGTACATTGTGCAAAAGGCATTAATTTTTAAAGGAAAATTAATCCTTTACGCCGCGTTACGCGGCATGATACTTGTCGCATATCGCAAATGACACGCGGCATATAGATGCCGCAAATACAACCAAATGGCGCGTGATGCGACATGGTTTTATTGCTCCCGCGTTGTAAAACCTCCCGCGCTATAGCGCGGCAAAAACGGAATCCGCCTGTGCTGTACTGTATATCAAAGGCCAATGTCACGGTGACCCGGAATAGAAAACGGTTTCCGGATGATAATTTGAGAACGCTTTGGCCTAGCATTCTGAAACTGAATGTGGAGGTTTGTCATGACCAGTAGTTGCCCCTATTGATTTTGAAGTCAGTAGGCAAAATATTAAGGTCACGGTGACCTGGAATAGTAAAACAGTTTAACGGACAATAACACATGGGCCTTGCATCTTGAAACTTTTGTGAAAGATTGTCATCACAGGTAAAGGACCACAATTGTTTTGAGGTCAGTATGTCAAAGGTCAATGTCACAGTGACCCGAAATAGTAAAACGGTTTCCGGATGATAATTTGAGAACGCTTTTGCCTAGCATTCTGAAACTTAACATGTAGGTTTGTCATGACCAGCAGATGCCCCTATTGATTTTGAAGTCAATAGGCACAATATTATGGTCAAGGTGACCCGAAATTGTAGAAAGATTTTCGGACAATAACTCATGAGCCTAGCATCTTGAAAATTGATGTGGAGGTTAGTCATAATCGGTTGATTTTCCTTATATATTTTGAGGTTAGTATGTCAAAGGTAAATGTCACTGTGACCTGGAATATTAAAACGGTTTCCAGACGATAACCTAACGGACCTAGTCCCGTGTTCTCTAGTAACCATGTAGCCCGAAAGTATGCGCCACAGTCCCACTTTACACTACTTCTGCATGGACGTATCAACTCAACCTCGTGTCCGAAATTATCACAGCCGCTTCTTAAGTATCCTGAATACTTATGAATATGTCTGCCTCTATGGTCTACTGGTCACTGTCATAAAACCGCTGTACCCTCTCAAAGTTTTAATGTAATGTAAAACAGGGGAACAGTACTTTTTTTCAGGAACGACGGTTAGGTAATAAGTAAAGTGCCCGCCTGTATAACTGAAAGAGGTGTTTAATTACAAGGGCATGATACGGGGCTGAGTCCTCAGGAATGTGATGCTTCCTATAGAAGCGGTGTTACCAGGGCTACAATAATATTACAGGACAGAGGACTGAATTCATGTGGATACGGGAACACAAAGGTGCGGTCCGATACATATGGCTGTGTACATGCCTGTGTTAGTGCAATGTACATTGATCTACTCATGTATAAATTGAGAATAAAAACTTCGGGGTTGTGTTGATACAAGGGACATATGACATGCTAAATCGGGTTGCAGGGAACATAATTTGATTTGATAACTGCAATACGTCACACTTTATAAGTTTAAGGCATTTCCTTAAAAACAGAGTGAAAATGCGCGTGCGAGTGATAAGTGAAACTCCGAAATTTCAAGACACACTTAATATGAATAGAGGATTCCCACTAAATCGAATTAAGGGTTAATGAATGGTGGAGTCGATATTTACTTGTAATGCATGGAACTAGTTATCCAAAACGCCTAGGTTCGATTTCCCGCTTCTATACCAACACAACTAACTGTCGTTAAAACTTTGAACGAATTTGTCAATTTGTCGTACATGTATCGATACACCGGACATATAAAAGAACAATGATGTCTTTGAAAATGCTACAGTTGTGTCACAGGGTGAAAATGAAATGTGCAGCATGACAAAAATTCGAACCCGGGACTACTAGCTTACATGGCACATGAGCTTTCGGTCGCCTACGCATTGTCTTCTTAATTTATTCTTCCCGACCACGTTGAAATACGTCCTAGATTTACAGTGAGTACCATCAAATGAGGGAATAACAGACGTCGGAGCCTAACTTCATGTAACTAGTAAAGTTGTCACGGCGATCGGCGCCAAATGTCACAGGGCGAGAAAAAAGTACAGCATGACGGGACATGAACTCGGGTTCTTCGTTTACACGGCAAACGCTCAACTGAACTATCCGGCCTTCTACACATATTTTTCCATATTTAATATCAATAATAAGTCCGTACCCTTTACATTTGAACCATTACCTGCACAATAACGATTTAACAAGCTCTATTCTATTCAAGCATGCCACTGGCATAAATGAAATTAATAAAGCATTGTGGAACAACAAAACTTTCAACTAAAACTTAAGCTTTAACTTAGTCTTTAAAGACGAGACTGGATTTCTCATCTTATTTGCGTCTTAAATTTAGGCTAAGTGTATCCAAATCATTTGTTTTATAGTGTGCAAACTCAACAAGTATTATCTCATTCCCAAAAAAGTATAGCGGAAATTAAACAGAAACAGAACCATTACAAGTAAGATGTTCAACCACTGTTAGCAAGTAGCTTTGACCAACCTCGTATCACTATCTCCATGGACTCATTTACATAACATGTCTATTTACTGCTAACAATCTTTAAAGACGCGTTTGAAATACGTTGTTACAATATGTTATGTGCATGATTATGATAGATTACAATTACAAAGACCTTCAAAGACTATGTTTAAAACAAATGTCTAAATAAGAAGTTGTGGGGCAGCCGCTCAACAAATATGTTAATGCTAGGGCTTGATTGAACAAGTATAGGGAAATAATTCAACGGTTGGATACTTCCAGGAAAATATTTGTATGATACTGAGCGCTTAAGAATGGTATTTCTATTAGGTAAAAACACAATTTTTTTCTGCATATTAATTGTTTTTAAGTGCTCCTCCGTACCGCTTTTTGGAAGAAAAAAGATCAACGGGAGCGAAGCGAAAAGAAACTTTCTATTTTTCGTAGAAAATGTACCGATGGACACTAATATATTAAGTGTGAAGCTTCACTTGTCATCTAATGAACATGTCTTATTTGACAATGTTATCCATCAGGCGAACTGATGTAGGATGAAAACAATAAAAGCTGCCAACTAACATATAGGGGACCCCTGTTCCATACTACGTTTTAATCGGTTTAGATACAGTAATCATACGAGAAAAAAAAGTAAATATATAGGTGCATGTTTTTTCCTCGGTGAAATGGTTCTCAGTTTAAGGATTGTGACTCGCATAATTAATAATATACTATTATATCGCTCAATTACGATCTTTATAATATTGAATATGAAAAGGTTCCGATAGAGAAAAAACAAACTAGTACTAACTTCATACTTTTGCTACTGCTACTGCAAGCTATAGCTACAGCTACTGCCTAGTTCTAGTTTGTGCTACGGTTACTGCCAGCTACTGCTACTGCCAACTTCACGTTTTTGCTACTGCTATTGCAAGCTACTGTTACTGGCAACTTCCTACTCATAAGATATGATAATTTAAGTAGATGCGTAACTGAATAAAGTTATTAGTCTACATATCTTCTCATTTTGGTTGATAATAATTATTTTCCATTTAAACTTTCGTCATAATTGCGTATGCGAGGTTATCAGAAATCTTCTAAAATTATAAACATAATTAAAGTTATGGAGTACAACTATAGCTACCATACAGCAGATGGGTTAAATGGTATAAAAGAAGATATATCCGAGAGTACATGTAAGGTAAGTATCTACTATGTTAGTCTACCACAAACGTTACAAATTGAGAAAATCTTAAACGCAGGCACAATAACGTATAATATATGTGCTTTTGGTAGTCTATACATAAGGCAGTGATCTGTGTTTGAGTTAATATCAAGGGTCAATAAGATTGTTTTGTATCTGATTATTTACATCATTGAAGGCGTAGTGCATTTCTGGTTTTTAAAATATCAGTTATTTTGTTACATACATGAAGTTTATCGTATATTTGCTCCATCCAATATTTGCCCAGTCGGTCGGTTAGCCGGCCAGTCTGTCGAAACACTCAGGCTTTTACATAGATAATATAGACATATTTGACCAAAAATCAACATTTAGAGAATGTCTTGGCCTAGTGTCCTCAGTATGTGTAGGTAGGTTAGTCATGATCATTAAAATACCCCTATTAGCTTTGAGGTCAACAGATCAAAGTTCAAGACTGCAGGGACTTTTAACACAACAATCTTGTCAGATCGGAAGCTAGAGAGCCATTTCGCCTAGTGCCTCTTACACTGTAGGTTGATCATGACTAGAAGTTGCCTAATTGGTTATGATGTCAAAGGTAAACGTCAAGATGACCTGCAACAGAAAAAGCTTGTCCGATCATTAACTAGAAAGCGGTGTAGTGTACTTCAACCCTAAGCGTTTTCACATCAAAGACTAGATAATGATTTGGCCAAGGTTCGTCAAGCTTGGTTGGAGGGTTTTTTAAGACAGGAATATGATCCCTTTTGCCTTTAGGTCAACAGGTCAAAATTCAAACTTAGATAGGTAGTTAGGTCATGACAATTAGATGAGCCATAGCGATTTTAAGGTAACAAATCAAAGTAAAAGTGACGGTACCTTTAACACCAAATAATTTGTCCAATTATTTAATAGAAAATTATTTGGCCTATTGCCCTCAAACTTAGTAGGTTGGTTGGTCATGACAAGTGGATTGTAGGCCAATGTCACACTGACCTTTACTGCAAAACATATACCTGGATTAGTGGCTGCTGTCTGGGATACATACATGTTTAACAAAATGTGTTGTTTTGTATTTGTGCAGTTATATCTTAATTCCTTTATCAATATTTACAAAGGATGGAAACGAAAACTGAAATCTATATTCGAATATTCGTATAGCATATTCGAATATTCGAATGCAAAATCGATACATTTGGTATCCGGTATAATTCAACATGTCTAAAACAACGTATTAACTGCATGAACGGTCTTGCATGCTTTTGAATGCTATGAATTATTTCTATTATTTGCGTTTAGACTGAAATTTTCAAGTTATTGAAACAAAAATTGGAAACGTCAAGTTTCCGTCATAACGTGAAAGTTAATTGATTGTTAAGGATTTTTAACAGTTGAATACTGTCATTATGCACCCCTGACGGATATTTGTCGAGTTTTCCGACAGGCCCGTAGAGTCGTCGGCGGTTGCGTAATTAACAAATACCTTATTGAAAAGAAGGTGTGAGACAACGCTTACATGTGGCAATTATTAGAACTAAAACTTGTATAAATGTTTGCAATTTTATAGCGTAATTTGCATATCTGACACTTGTTATCAACACACCGATCCACCCAAAGTAGGCTGATAAACCATTAATTCAATTGAAAACGGGTCCGTATAAAAGTGTATTTATGACCTGAGGGGTTTATTACGATTTGTAAATTGATAGATCATGAATGAAACTGGTGTTTTAAAAAGTAAGTGATTATGCGAATATTCGAATACGACAATTGCATACGAATATTCTGCAGATATACGAATATTCGAATGTTCGAATAATCATTCCAATCTTAATATTTACGTATTATATGCTACAAATTGATTCCACTAGCATTATACCCGTCATGCAAAGGACTCACGAAAAATGTTTTTATTCACAAAATAAAGATACGTCGGCGATATGGCGACGTAAAACGCATACTGATTTCGCGATGCCCAAATATGTTAGTCTTTAATTACCAGCCCTCAAAATATTCAAAAATTTGAACGCTAAAAAATCTTAAACTTCAATCAAATTGATGAAATGCTCTGCTTAAAAATGTTCATTTTTTATAATCCATTATACACTTATTGTTTTGCTGTATCGATGTTAACATTAATGCTGGCTACGCAATTTGCTATCAGTGCATTTTCCGGAATATATTCATATATAAAATAGAATTAATACTTAAAACAGTTAGTGTAAATAAGGCGCTAAGACGCATTGTGTTAATTACCTCTTTGGGTCATTAACAGAAAATGCTTCTATCTTTATGACAACAGGTTGTGCTACGAGTTAATCTTAGTGGCAACGACAGTTGAAAATAATTCAGCACAAATTAAAATATCTAAACATGTATGTTCGTTATATTTACGATTTAGATGTAGTTTCAAGACAGGATCACATCAGCCATTTGTCGGACTGACGGACAGTCACATGATACAGGTTGTATAATATTTGCGCTATGTGATATACTTAGATTATGTTGTGGACGGCAAATGTCTATGGACTGAAGAAATTATCTATCGCCTGTTACCAGCAACAAGAGGCATCATGATACACATAATCCTTCATACCCTGCATGTGAAATGTATTACATAAGTAAGGTTAAGCACATTTTCATTAATACATATACACATCAACGGTTTGCACATATACCGTATATACGTGACACTTTAAGAAATCTACTGACTATAGATGGGAAATTAGATGGCCACTATTGTGAAAGCTGCAACAAAAGATAACACGATATTACATAACCGAAACAGGATTAGGATCAAAGATATGTGTATGAAATAATAAATACTAAAAATTCAAACTTATTTTCTACCAAATATGTATTTTTATATACCTGCTGCATGCTTATTGAAGTAAGTAAATACTAGACATAGGGATCCACGTATATAAGTGTATTAAAGTTAAGATTCTAACAAAGCGTTAGTAATTGAAAAACCACGTTTTCACGATAAATTGGTAATATATATTGACATTTAATGGTTATATGAAAAATATCTCATGGGCTTCAATATTTAAATTGCAACAACATTCATTGTATGCAAATGGTAGTCTTGACATTTCTACTGGTACATGTACATACATTCGCAAGCTTTTTAAAAGTTCGTCATTACATAACATAGAATAATGTTTACAGAACCAATACTCACATGTTTGTTTATTGTTCACAACCCCACTAGCTCTATAGTTCGCACCCAACACTTTCATTATATCACACTTTGTGGAAATTGACTGATTTAACCGCCCGTGTAATGTATATAGCGCAAACCTACACTTTTTCGTTGTACAAGAGGTGTACATGTAGTAAAGAGTTAAGAACATAGCTTTCTTTATTCTGTTCGTAAATATTAAGAACACTTATGTTACTTAAAAAAATATTTTATCAAGAGGTTTTATGTAGTTTAGCTGTTATGCTTGTTTAGTATTTTAAAACTGACTTGTCGTTTTGATACGTTTCAAGTATTCTCTAACATTTCTTTCGCACGAAGTGTACAAGGTACTTTGTAGCTTTTCGGCCATTACTTTCAATTTACCATATTTTACTCATGTAATGGGATTTTACTAGTCTTCCTTAAAACGTCCGTATTCATTTTTTTTGGGTTTTAAGCTATTTCAAATTTATTGTACAGGGTCGAATTGTTTAAAATAAAGTGTAATGATACTTGTCATATCCTGTCCTTGCAGCTATGTTGGGCGTACTGAACAGTTGTCGTGCAATTTGGTAAGTCTTTTGTCAAACCTGTGAAAGTTTACAACGTGTGTTTTGATCGATATTAAAAAATTAAGATTTCCAGAAAGTACCTTTTTTAATATTCATACACTATTCAAAACCACGTCGCATGTAGATCAAACTGACGGGACCATATAAATTTGACACTATCATCTTACATATTTATTCAGCCAAAACATCTTTCTAAAGATGACAAACTATGATAAAAAGATGTATAGCCTGACATTTTTCGGTAGTCTGTACAGATCGTTAAGGAAACTTAAAGGGTATTATGCGAGTTCGGTAAACCTATTCAAATTAATGTGTTTATTGTTTATGTATGCAGTTCTTTAAAGGCAAACTATATATGTCCTACCATTTTTCCAAATCTTAGTTACAATGTATTAAAAAAGTGTATGTAAATGTAACATATATGCTGCATTTGATTGCAATTTCCAGCACCAATGTAGGTAGCATCAATGCATACTTTCCACACAGCGTGTTATCTTGTCATTTTGTCGTGAACGTATGATATTAAATTTTGTTTCATTCCGAAACTAAATAGCAGTTGTTCTTTGCTATTAGAAATGATAAACATGTTTATTGGAAGGTTCAATGATGAGCAATTTTAAGACAAAATCCATTTACCTCTTAAATATAATTTCCAATAAATGCCAACACCTGTTTGTGTGCTTTCATGCTGTTATTTATCTACTTTTGCAAGACGACCGTAAATTAAGTTTATTCCTTTGCGAATACGTGATTTAAAATACACAAATTGAAAGTGACACGCAGATCAGCGAGTAGAGAAAGTTTCAAAAAGCATGGCGAGAAGTAAACATGTAGTACACGGGAAACTGAGTTCGTCTCCTCCCTTGTTAAACAAAGACAATTAGAGCTATCAGTTATAAATGCTTTTGATCCCTTATCAACCTATCGGCTGTTAGTGTTAATTTCATTGTTCGTGCTTTTGACTGGCCTTTTATGAAGGATGTGTCTTTGCTAACAATTATAGTTGCTCCTATGATTCCATAGGGGCCAGTTGCAGCGTATCTTCGGATGAGTGTGAGTTTTTTCATTTGTAGACAGAATATGCTTATATAACATCGAAAACGCACCTTTTATCATAAGTATTCCTGTTTCAATTTGCCTGGATTAGAGCGCATATCTACGAAATCTTAGTATAAGTTATCCACCAATCACTTGATATGTTTTATTCAAGTGTTTAAAAGTGTTTGTAAAGGTCCACTACATAATGTTACTTTCAAAATATCTAAACGTTTTGCGTAGTGGTTTTATTGTCATGATTTGACAAAAACAGGATATTGAATTTTAGATATTGTTAAATAAGATAGTATTGTTCCTTTTCATGCCCCTTAACGTTCTAAAAGTGGGCTTAACAAACTGAAAAAGAAGTATGTTCCTGTGTCAATCTTCCCACCGAGTATCTACAAATATCCATAAAGGTTGTACATGTATTACTTTCACATGAATCAATCAAGCCGTTACCGAAGCAATATGTACAAGTCACATGAAAAGCAGCATGAGAAAAATCGATGTACAATGGCCCGACATGTTAAGTGTTTATTACTAAACGCTTTAAACATAACACCGATACCACATAATTATACCAAAGTGAAACAAGGACGTTTAACGAGTTTGAACTGATTTGAAAACGAAGTAATTGTCTTCATAACGTTAAATCAAGAGTATTTATAGCGTAATTTAAGCTCGTTCTTGTCATGGTCTATGTAAAATCCATATTCCTGTAGCGGAGTCAATCCTGTGGAGTTTTGAAGAAATCAACTTGCAAACATGTTCGTCTTAACCAAAACAAACTTCATTGATACAACTTTTGGTTTTAAACAACATATATGTACAAATGTTAAAAGTCTCGATACTCCTTTTTTACAGTACATTGACGATCAAGATTTGAAGTGCGTACGAGTGACTAAAAGTATTGCACCTAGGGATAAAACCTAAAACCATATAGAGGGGAATATCAACCTAACCTCTATGTGTCTAGACGACATTCTTATTTAAGAACATTACATGTACATTTGTCTTCTTTCTCACAACTTACATGCATTTGGCATCCCATGTGTCATTCTTAAGAGTGCATGTTGTATCATGTTAATTGCATGTTTCTTTCTTCCACATGCATGTTTCTTCTTCCACTTGCATGCATCTTTTTTGCACATGTCTGTTATATACTTGCTTTTTTTCTATTGTGCTTTTGCTGATTACTAAGTAATTATGCATTTGCCCTTCTGAATACTCCGTTATGTGTCATTGCATGTATCGTTCTTCCAAGTGCTTGCTGTATGTTGCTAAAAGTATGTTACTTTCTTCCAAATACATGTTTCATTTGCGCTACTGACTACTCTATTATTGAAATTCTCCGATATGAAAAAAGTAGCAGATATACGTGGTAAAATATAACAAACTTGTCATTTTAGTAATTGAATTCTTATTCCAGGAAGATAACCGCGACCGATCGAAAAATAGTCCATATCCCAACGAGCCGGTGTAGCTGAAATCCGAAAATAGCTCCTGTCGCAAAAAGAGAATTTCACATACAAAAAGAGGATGTCTTGGTTGAATTATGTGTTATTTGTTAAAAAGTCAATCCATTGAAGTTGTAGGCTAGTATAACCTAAGATGACGACAATCGTTTAACGCACGACCTATTTGTGGAAGTTTGTATGTTTTCCTACTACCTCAAATGCCATTCAACCGGGAGCAAAAGCAGTTTTGCCTGGTACGAAAAGAGGATTTTCCCAGGAATACCCAACTCCTTGCTGGCTCGTTATTCAAAGGTAGCTGGGTATTCGTTTTTCGATTGTCGGATACCCAACTCCCAGCCGACTGGGTATTCGAAGAAAGCTGGGTATTCAGCTTACGTGTAGCGAATACCCAAATCCTAGCTGTCTTGGTATTTGAATCTAGCTGGGTATTCGCTTTACCTTTTTAGAATACCCAACTACCAGCTGGCTTTACGAATACTGAGCTCCCAGTTAGCTGGTTATTCGAAGCTTACTGGGCAATGTCCTTAACTTGCAAACATGCAACTATAGGCTAGCTGGATATTCAAATATAGCTTGTATTGAATACCAAGTAACCAATCCCATCTTCTAGCTAACTTCACTGACCTGCATGATAACGCGGTATTTGAGTGACTGTTACGTGAACTATTTTGTATGTCCGTCCGTACGTCCGTCCGGCGGTATAATTCAGTTCCTGCAACAAATAGAGATACAAACATTGATTGTGTGTCGTCACTAAGTATTAGGTGGTAATTTAAAGATTATATAATTTCAATCTGTATAAAATGAGAATAGAATTTCAGCGGGGTCAGGCGCACTGAACAAATTGAACAACTTGATTTATATATATGTGTGTGTGTTTTCGATGGGGCAAAATGACATGTGGACTTCAATATTCTGCCTTTGTGACTAGTGCAAATAATGATATGTTTGCCATTTCGCAACAATGCCCTTTGTTAATAGCATTACAAGAAATGGTGTGCGCCGAGAGTTGCTGTTTCTGAAGAACATTCGCCTTGAGGCTTCTACACATCGCAACTTCAGTCAGAATGAGCAGTGTCTCGTGTCAAATGCAATACTTTGAGAGTAGTTCAGCACCAAGAAAGTCGCACTCTATAGTACGGGTGATGGGAATTGTTTATTCAATGCCGTGTCTACTCTTGTCGCTGACAATGGGGATAATCAACGCCAGTCAAACAATTTGGTCAGCCACCCAATGTGACCTTTTTACAAAATTTAAAACCTATTTTGATAAACAGGCATGATTCAGGTAATATTTCAAAATAGTTGGTTTATGAAATATTTTCATCAGTATACTATACATTAGATATCCGTTTGTACGTATGGAAAAACAATGATCGAATAGGTTTTTCTGAATCACACACCTGTTTTGTTTGCTAGTATTAGTTACATACAATTATTTCTATAATGTTTACATTTGGTGAAGTAACAGCTATTTTTCTGTTCTTAAAAAAGACACAAAAATGCAAGATTATTTATTCAATTTATGCCATCTGTGATTATAGTCACTTTATATTTTCTCGCATATCATTTTAAATTTCGGTCAGAAAGAGACTCTTTTCGTATGTGAAATTCGCTTTTTGCAAAAAGAGCTTTGTTCGGGTTTAAGACCAAGCCTTATTAAAGGTCCACTACTAAGCGAAAATCAAGTGACAGTTATTTCAATGGCAAGTACATTACCTTATGCAAGACACAAAATAATGAAGATTGTCAGGTTACAATTTACAGAAAGTGTTTGGAACACAAAAACAAGTATGTGTATTATGTTGAAATCTCAGTGATTTGACAAAATGACCGCCCAGGTCTTTTTAACTTTCTTCATAATGCATAGAAAATAATTGTACATGTACTGTGGTTTATTAAGAATTTCTACATACCAACTTTCATTTTTTATTAAAAATAACTTATTTCTGTGTTTTTTAAAGTATATTTGAATTTTCACTTTCCTTAGTATTGGACCTTTAAAACGCCATCTGGTATCATAATATGACTTAATGTATTCATGTTAATGCCATTCTTGTAAGTGTATACTTGGTTCGTCTTAATACTTGACCACAAATGCGTTTTACCATAGTGTCACTTAATGTTATCTAGAAAGCACTTATTTATCAACAGAATATGCATAAACAAGAAGAATGTAGCATTTTAATAAAAGACTAAAAAGACACATGGGAAGATAATTTTTACATGCAAGGTATCGGTAAATAAGACAAATGAGGATGCAACATTTGAGGGTAAAGAAGTAAGATGAATGAAATCATAATACCAACATAGAAGTAATCAACACAAGCATACACTACTAAAACAAGTATATGACAGGCATGTGGAAGAAAGAAACATGAAATAAGCATCATACAACATGCACTCGTAAGAACAAAACATGATATGTCACATGCATGTAAGATGTAAGAAAGAAGACAAATGAGCATGTAATGTTCATAAATAAGGATGTCATCTAGACCCATAAAGTTTTTGCGGATATTCACCTCAATACAATCAAGATCCCAAATGTCGACTGCTAAAAACTGCTCATTGAAAAAGCAATGAGTGTCTTTTGAAAAGTGTCTAGGGTTCGACATACACTGTTATATATTTATCTTTTGGCTATAAACTCTTAAAAATCTAAAAAGGAAAGTTTTGAAAGGAAAGCTATTTCGTATCGTTCTTTCTGAAGATGTAATGTTTTGTTTAGATTTTTTCAATTGTCAATTTTGTTGCAACATTAATTCAAGCCAAAAGTAATTGCTTACACAAAATTGTAAACTTGTTTGTCATATTTGATAACTAAAAAAAACACTTGTACATTAGATTGATTTGCTGATAGAGAGATACATTACATCAGATCATAATATATTTGAAGTAGGGGCGTCGTATCACTATTAAAACCAATTTTAGTCAATAGCCTCTCATTTTAAATTGTTTAAATGATTTCAAATTCAATTGTAACATTTATCAAACCTTTAATCTTCCTTTCAACAACTAAAAGTTTGATAATTATTTAAATTATATATCGGTATTCTACTTATACTTACCAATAACAAAAGTGAAACTTGTGTGAGTTTTGCACAATTGTCGACAACGACAACATGTTTATTTTGAAAATTGTTTTTAAAGTAAAAGAACATAGTAAACTTCTGGTCGTTTTTATAAACTGGCTCTACATAGTCCGTTTCTATTTGAATTAAATGTTCTAAAAAGGTTTCTAAATACACAAATTAAGGTTAAACTTACAATCTTATTAGATCTATATTTCATCTTTCCATGGTTTATATAGTACCGTCTTAGATAAATTTATATATAGTCAGTTCCAAAAGAAAGGTGCCTTAGTTTTTCGTTAATCTTTCTTTCTTGAACAGAAATGTTATGTTTGGCATCAAAATTTAGAGCAATTTAGGCTCAATTGTGCCAATCTTTGTCAGCACATTCAATGGATAGCAAAATTGTGTACATGCATAAAAGTAGTGTTCGAAATTCGAAACCGAACGTTTTATCAAAATGGAAAATCTAAACGTACTTTCTTATTTTTGAAACTACAAAATATATATATTAGATTGATTTGACATTAGTAAGAGTACATGTATAACTATTTACATCAAGATCACACTAATTATATGAAAGAGAAAGGCACATGCTATTTGTTATCATTTACCGATTTTAGTGAAAAACCTACTTTATTAAGTGGTAGCCTTAAATAACCTTAAATTAATATGTAGAAAATATTAAGATTTATCAAACTGTGACTACTTGTCAAGTATTACAGTTCACCAATATCAAATCCAAATGTATAAAAAGCTTGCCGGTATATTGAATCTCAGGGGTACGGTATATTTAACACTTGTTGGCTGAAACTATACTATGTTGTAAATATAATGTACTTTATTAAAGCATGCAATATGTATTCAATATCGATTTATTTCCTCAAAGATTTAAGGCATTTCATTGACTTATTCATGACAATCTACGCCAAGATTAAATATGCAGTATACACATTTATGTCCGGTGCTTTGTTATACCAATACAAGGTACATGTATATGTTCTTGATCATTTCCTTAATCTCAATGTTTACACACCAAATTTATGTATCTTTTTCTTTTCTCCGATATTAACCAAGATCTGCATTTTAGTAATTATACAGTGGTGTTTATAACGGTTCCTGGTACATATATATATATATATATATCTTACCTGTATAAAATAGGATTTATCTTTAGCAACTTCTTACATATCCAACATGAAACTGGAAACCGTAGAATTTTTCCCGCAAAATTAGGTTTTCAATAGACACCATTTTAACTAGAGGAAACAACCCTCTTCATAGCTGAAATTATTTTGGAATATCGTACTTTAGGGTGTAGCTAGCCTAAAAATATCCCGATAATAGTTTAACTTCTATTCAGCACCAAAAAAATATAAATATAGTTTAAAATGATTCGATTACTTGGCATAGTAATACGTTGAGCATCATAAATTCCAAAGTTTTTTTAGAAACGTGTGCCGGTATCATTGACCAAAAACAGAGACTGACACTTATCTCAAAGCTTGTCGGAACCAAAAAAGCACATTTTCCTCGTGTATATTGAATTTGTTTCAAATTTTGCGTTCTAAAACAAAGTTCTTATTCATATTTTAGGCAACATCTCTTAAAACCTTGTTGTTACGAAATATACTTTTTAATATTTCTTAATCTTTTATTGAAGACATTTTTGTTAAACAAGGCGCTGTGAGCGCACGGGGGGGGGGAGGGGTCATGGAGACAACAGATCGCTTGGTGAAAATAAGGTTCGCCTATTCTTTAGCCGATTTGTTTGTATTACGGTAGGATTTTACTACGGACACAATTTACCACGGAAAACATCTCCGAATTCAAAACAAATTTCTATTTCATTCGAAGCAAAAGTCAGACACCAAAGATAAACGCTGATTGTTCTTTTAAAACTGATTAAAAGAAACAAGCCTTACAAATCAAATAGTTTGCCTATATTCACAACCATTACGAATTAACACAAACACTCAATGATACGTAATGGAATATCAGGAATTGACCAAAAATACTGCATTCAGTGACATTGATATGGCAATCAATAGGGTTTCTTTGAATGTTCTGTATAAAGCATACGACAACATGAATGTTGCGTGTACATGCTTGTGTTTTGCATTTAACAGACAACAAACACTCCAGCAGCCTTCAAACTCAGTATTATAGAGAACAGTCTGTGTACCCCCTCACTTAATTATTTACTACATATACTTAACTAACAGACACCATACATTTCATCATATACAAAACGTTCAATTCTTAATCTGTAGGTAACTGTCTAGTACATGGTCTAATAGCAGAGGTACAACTCTGAATTGCCTCGTTCCAGAATAGTTACGTTTTAAAATTGATAAACTGTTAACAGAAATTATTTGCAACTGCAAACCACAATCGATGGCTTTGATATCAATCAAGCAGGGCCTGGATTTCAATCAAAATAATTGATTAGATTGATGTTTCACAAAAGAAAATATGGAAGACATTGAGTGGAAATTTAAGCATTATTTACAAATTAACATGAAATTGTCCATAGACCCACTTCAGGAAATCACGGAAGAAAGTGTTTTACTATAATAAGAGTTTCTAAATTCCAGGCAAAGTCAAAAGTAATATGATTATTAAGAATAAAATTGCATACATCAGAGGTCAGTTTATGTTATGCAACATAGATTGTCGCGACTTGATGAAGGGCTCATGTTGCTGCAAATTGTTATGATTGTTATGTTCATAGAGAGTGTTTCTAACTGAAAAAAATGTAGCATAAACATTTCTGAATTGTGCATAATTTCAAATGCTAGCCGCAGGAGGTGTGACAGTGTCTTGACATAATGACCACGAACTGTATCTATCCAACAGGTAATGTTGTATGTGAATGCAACGGGGGCATAAAAATGACGATGTTATCCTACAAACATTTGTACTTGTTGTCTCTCTTTACTTGTTCATTGCTTTTATAGAAGTACATGTACATCTATTGTTAGACGTTCCTTTTACTTATGTCACGTGTACATGTGGCACGCTTTTCTTGGATAAGCAGAAAAGAAAACATTTGTGTGACAAATGACCCTGTTGCTGATTGGTTTATTACTTGCGAGTTTCTGTGTTTAGCATGGGTCAGCACTCTTACTCTGCTCATTACTGAAGCCTAGGTAAAGAGGAGTTATTTATTGGCCTCCAGCAGTCCTAATTTCTATACTTTGAATCAGTTCTCAATTTTGGAGTATGTTGTAATTATATATACGTTTGTCTCCATCATTTGTTCAGTCATATACATTGGAAAATTTTTCGGAAATGTATAAGATGTGACACGAACTCGTCACACATGTTATCAGTCTTGTTCTTTAAGCGCCTTAACAAATTAAATTTATATAAGGTGCTGATAATATATTTATATAATAGCCTCCATGGCAGTGTAGTTGATATTGATGATTTGTAGTACTATAACTTTGCTGTTTGATGACTAAGGGGTCAAACAAAGCTACCAAAGTGAGTACTTGAGGAAATTAGCAGTTGGCAATTTCATACAGACAAAAGTAATATAGTACTGATGTACAGTCTGTATTTGGTGAGCATGCAACGACTTTTACTACACTACAACACACATTTTATTAAACCAGTGCTTTGCCAGTTAAAATCTGTGGATTTGTATCATTTTTAAGTAATTATCATATCGTTCGTGATTGGAAAGTTCAATGAGAAGTTTGCGGAATGTACTTTTAAAGTTGTTATTATTCAAATTTAAGAGCTATCAATGACAAAGGACTCGATTATCGATAATCAAAAGAGATTGTTTATCTTAAGTAAGATAAAAGAAAGCAGGGTCATTGATACAATGTGTACAATTACAATCTAAAAGTTCAAAGACTTAGCATCGTAAATATACGCTAGACTAAGTATAAAATTACGGCAATACCCCCTCTACCGCCCCCCAATAAAACGTTAATAAATATGACAACATTCAAGATAAAATGCTCACCCGAGCACATTTGCAGAGATCACGTAGTGAAATGGTTATTTATGTGACGTTACCTAGTTTAAACAGACAGGAACTTACAAGACAGGCTGAAAATGTAGCCAGCCTCTATGTGCAGTGGAGTTGAACAGGTGTAGCACTTTAAGAAGAGGACCATCCAAGGATTATTTCATTGACATTTGACTGAAATTGGCCCACTGGTTCAGGAGATGTCGTTTAAAATAGATTTATTTCTTTAAGCTCTTGCAGCCATCAAAACGGTTTCAGCAATTTAAGAAAAATACCATCCAAGGAGTATTCCTACAAAGACTGACTAAGCTTGGCCCACTCCATCAGAAGGAGATGTTGTTTTAAAGTATTTTTATTGTAGCTCTGGCAGCCATTTTGTGCAACGGAACACAACCGTTTTAGCAATTTTGAAAGAGGACAATACCATTCATGTAAAGTGTACTATAAATTGGCCCAGTGTTTTTGGAGAAGATGTCGTTAAAACAGTTTTTTCTATTTTAGCTCCAGTAGCCATTATGTGCAGTGGAACGTAACTTCTGTGAAATTTAAGTAGAGAACTATCCAATAATTATTTATGTGAAGTCTGACTGAAGTTTGCTCACTAGTTCTGGAAGAGATGTCGTTTACGAGTTTTTCTATTTTAAGCTTTGGTGGCCATTTTGTGCAACGGAGCAAATTGTTGACAACGACGCACGATAGATCACCAGGGCGCCAAGTTCACCATGAGCGACAAAATGGACATTAATGTGAACTGGTTCACCGAATTTTCACTTTAGATTTACTTTACGGTCTTTTCTGCCTATATAAAGTTTTAAGTCATAAATCTTTGGTTTTATCATAGATTGTCATCTATATAAATAATGTTTAAACTGAAGTAAATTATTGAAATTATCATTTGTTCGTGTCTTTTCTCGTTGCTATCCTGTATAATCTCCATACCCTGTGGTTTTGACTAGTGTATACATATTTAAGGTAAGTTCTTTTTTCAAAACTTAACTTTCAAATTATTAGACTTCAGAGTACAACGTAAAGGTGAAAAGTACTCCTTGTTTTTCGTAAGCACACTTTAACACGAACACGCAACAGAAAAGTTTTGCAATGAAAAGGTAGTATAAGTCTTGCAACGTATGCTTTACATTTATACGTCATCTACATACAAGTGTTTGTGATCACTCACTTATTTATTTTAACACCACGTTTGCTTGATATTATAATAAAATATCCAGATTTGTTAAACAATTTCAATATACTAGCAATATCTCTAAAAATAGAAGTCGTCAATAATTATCAAACCGTTTGGCCAATTCTGACTCTATCGATTACTTTATTTAGTTCTTTGGCGTACGGCATGTATATCTGCAGTTGGTTTATATTACCATTCACCTGACTTCAGCAACATGTATTTGTTCAAGCTTTATTCTGGCACAGATTTTATTTCACGTTAATGACAATTTTAGGTTGCATATTGTGTATAGACTTGGATTTGTTTTAACAGTGTTTAAACAAGGGACAAAGAATAAGATAAATGTGATAATGATACTAAATTATTGCTTGCTTTCCTGTGCAGATTTGAACACAATTGTACGTTTGATGTTGGTGTAATCGAGCTGACATGAAGCAAACACTTGACTTCGAATCGCAGATCCAAGATAACGATAAACTTATTTGTTTGCTTTGATATACCGATGTATTGTGATATGTACGTTCTAAACAGTCACTAAATTCTGCTGATATGGAGCACGAATGAATTCATATTTAATATTTATGTTGTCATTATATATTGATTTATTTGATGATGAAGCATTTTATGTTTGTGCAAATACAGCCATAACAAGTATGTATTAATAAACAATTTCGATACAGCGGATTTCATGAGGAATACTAACCTTCTTTCAGACAAGTCAGCCTCCACAAAATACAGATTCGAAGAATTTCCCTAGAGCTCAGACAGTAAACTCCAAAAGTAACACCAACCTTACAAAAAATGTTCTAATGTATCGCTATAACTGGTTAGACTTATGTCTATCGTGCTTGTACTATTAGTAATCGCCCTGTAAATATTCGATGTTATAAGCTGAAGAACAGAATCAAACTCATGAGGTATGTCAGTGCTATTGTAACATTTCATTGGCATATTTTTCAACAATAAATACCTTTCTCATTAAAAACAAAATCAATATTCAATCAAACATGCTGAAATCAATGCATTTAGATGGATGTTTAGTAAAAAATGTGCATTTCTCATGTGCAACGCTTTATATACAACACACTCTAACTATCGTGATACTTTTTTCAGATTGACTTGATAATAAAGATGCACAGTGTCAGTTCTATGTGGGGAGCGGCGTATCAACGTGGGACAAACAAATCTAACTGCTCTTAACACTGTCATGCCGTATCTATAAGAATTAAAACAAGACAGATATAGGAGAAGACCCGTATAAGTTATAGCTTTCGGCTCTGATCCTTTTCATGCATGCATATTACGTATCGTGCAAATATATAAACTGTGTATATTTCCATTGTTTGAAATAAACTACATGCATGTTTAAACGAACTAAAGAGCATGCGTAACGATGCTGTTAGAACACAGAACGCATACGACAGAAATGTCAATGGAAATGCATTGTCTGTCAGATGTTAGACAGAAGTAGCTTTAACACAAACTCAGTAACGGCGATTGCTGACTAACCACAATAATGTTGCCCGTCGAACCAGGTTTATGGTATCAGCTGAGGGATATGCAAGACGTTTGTCAGTGAAACATCAAGGACTATTAACGAATGACTAAAATAGAATGCAGAAGATGTGCGCGTTCGTCGTAACAAACGGTAGAAGATCATTTCAACCAAGATGATTATTGTATGAAGGATATCGTTATGCGTATCCTAAAAAATATAAAGAGAGTTCTAGATGGTATTTTCAAATAAGGAAACTAGAATAAAATGAGAGGATACAGACTGAATTGTCGAATGGGCTAGGCACAAAGGCAAAGTTAATGAACAATTCTTTGTAGATCAGCTTCTTAATTATCATCATTTCAACTACATAATTAAGTTTACCAACTTTCTAAGCTCTATGCCTTGTGGTTAGGGCGAATAAGGTTTAAATATATTGCTCTATATAAATCTATGAAAAAGAAGTGATCCTGGGGGGGGGGGGGAGGGGGGAAAGGGGGGGGAGGGGGGGGGGCAGGGTCAATTTCGACCCGTAAGGTATGATTTGATCAAACCTAGTAGAGGTTCAATAGACAATACCACATGCGAAATATCTAACTCTGGACCTTGTGGTATTGCAGATAAAGATTGTTTCCTATATACGTCTAATTAAAACAAGTGACGCCCTGGGTGTGACCAGTTTTGACCCCAGAGGCATGAGTTGAACAAACTTGGTAATGGTCAACTTGAAAGTGTTATATACCAAATATCTAAGGTCAGGCAATGGGTTTCTGAAAAGAAGTTTTCACCTAAAAGTAAGCAATGGGGAGCCGCTAACTGTGGTGCTAGACGCAATAATTGAACAAAGTTGGTAGAGTACAAGATACCTAAGCACTTGGTATTTTGGTTTTGGGGGTGATTTTTAAATTATAAAGATTTGTATTGTATTATTAACTCTGATAGCCATCTTATTCAGTTAACAGGAACTCATGTAATGATCTCAATGGCAGGATGCGCCCTACCAAGTCTGATAATATAAAGCAAGCGGACGACGGACGGTCATCGACCATAAAATATTACCCTGAGCCCATGACAACAGGTGCATAACTACACATTTAAACATTTGTGCAAAGTTTGATGACTCCATAGAATGTCTTAGAATACAAATAGACAAATAAGTATATACATGCAAAATGCCATCAAAGTGGTGGAACAAAAAGAAAGCTAGTCCTAATGCGCAAACAAATAGTGCCTTCAGAAGTCAAATATCAACCTTACTCAGATGATAGATAACGGAATTAAAAATGATATAAACTTAAACGTAAACAATGACACAAAATTAACATTTTACTTGCATTTTGAGAGAATTATACTAAATCTGACCGTAATGAAATGCACTAATGTATCCTAAAATCAATATTTGAGTAAATAATTTATATTAAAAGATTACATAATAGGCGTACAGTACACAAGCCAGACATTTTTCAGTATAGGGTTAACGCACGTTTGTCCGTGTTACAACATCTGCAGAATCCCGGTGAATGGTTGGTGCCATTTCGCAGGTGGTATAATAAGAAAAACTGTGCGTAAACGCTGTTCTAGCATAAACACTCATACGAAAATACAGTACGCGGGACAACGTCCGTGCTGTTTACGTCATACTTATGACATCACTAGCGTTTTAATCCCGGCACAATTAACGCCGTGCTTCATGAAAAGACTTGGGGACAGGTCCATTGTTTACAATGGCCCTGTAATGCGCATAAACAAATAAAGTTTATAACAGCGCGTGAATATACATTATTATTGAAAAAAAGTATTTGAAAATACTATTTTAGTGCGTCTCTGATACTGATATCATAATCCCCGACCTGTTGGAAGACAACCTATTTTTGTACAATCTCAGTGGGCATTAGGGATTCAAAGTTTGTAAGAAACTTAGCGTTCTGGTGTTCGTTTGAGTTCATTCCGTCGTTGCGGGGTTAAGATGGTTTTATGGCATTAAACAAAAGTGTATTGTGTAGTTAAGAATATTGAAGAAAGATCACAGAAATGTCCTCTCGTTCGTCAGTCAATCTGTCACGCTTCTTCTAAGTTCTTTAATGTGATATACTTATCCACAGTTTACTGATTGTTAAGTAAATGATTGTTTAAGGGTCTGTATGTGCAGTGAACAGTGAACTGATTTTTTAAAAATAATCCTTCTCAATAACTTTAGACCTACAGTTTCAAAGCTTCATATGGTGATTGGTATTAAAATTGGTCCATTTTGACTTATACTTCAATTTGTCCCCTGTTGCTATACAGTGGAGGAAGCATACGTTATTTTCAAGAACAGCGTCTTGTTCTTAATATTACTATTATCATCATTATTATTATCGTCATCATTCTTCTTCTTCTTATTATTATTGTTATTATTGTTATTGTTGTTGTTGTCGTCGTTGTTTTTGATGTTGTCTTCTGCACGGTGTTTCGTAAGTTAGTCTTTCATATACATGGTGTAGATTTTCTAATAAACTGGCTAAAAGTTTTGTCATTTTTGTATAAAATATCTTTTTACCTCTATAGATTTATCCTGGTGAGTTATAGCATGTTTCATGTTTTACATATATCATAATTGAAACTGATATAAAGAATTCTACAAATAATTGCTAAGAGCTTGCTTAGAATTTTCGAAAAAAATGTATCATGAAACGAATAAGTATTTGTCAAGTAAGGTATCTTACTTTATCCGACAATTTATGTTAGCCGACATTTACATATGATCCTGTCGTCTTTATGCATTTTAAGCATATGACAAACAACAAAGTTTAAACTTCAAATATAAAGCATCTTAAGTCGACGTACCATGAAACCGTTGAATTAATTGTCACTAATTAAAACATGAATACTGAAAATGAAACCCTAAATAATGAAAATAAAGTTGATAGAGCTATGATATAGACTTGAACCTTGTACGTTGACATCATGTTGTTGTTGTTTTGCACTTCGTTCTCATGTGAGCTAAATATAATCAACAAATAAATGAACCTGAGAAAATTGTGATAGATCTACATTGATGTACTTTTGTGACACTTTATTGTTTCATAAAGCTAAATGCACATTTACTTTTAAATTCTTATTACTAGTATAAGTTAGGTATTCATTGTTAATTGGCGAGTTATGTTGGTCATCTTTGTTCCAACGTCTTAAGCAAAAACGACACGGTAACAAAGCAAACGATGAAAACTTATTGAATAGAGTTATTTATTTCAAACACCTCTTATACTACTATTATACATTTGTTGATATCGTCAGTTAGGAGTCGAAAAAGTAGATAAAATAGCATTTCGAAATACTAGTGATCATATTTATAAACGAAAATTAAAACCATTGGAATTCTACAAAATTGCATTTTTATTTAATTAAAGCTGCGAATGAATTGTAGATTATCGACTGATCGTATGCGTCGATGAAATATATTTTATTTTAGATACGTACGTGATAAAGTCTTAAATCTCATCAA
>JAFMSR010002497.1:0-23653 GCA_022818135.1 Saxidomus purpurata
ACGAGAATAACCAACGCTGCGGGGACATAAGCTTTTTGTGGGGACATTCACATGTCCCCACTTCTACGGTTGCTCATTTTCATGTAGCGTGCGCGAAACAAATTTATTTTGCTTTGCCGCAATGTCCCCATAGTGTTATGAGAGATCCATGTTACTCTCCTTTTGTACTGTTTCTCCACGAAACGGTTATAAGTGCACCCGCTCTGCGCATGCTTCAATCCGAACAATGCTCGGCCTTTTCCGTAATCAGACTGTTACACTGCGCATGCGCTCGTTTCTTACCATTTTCAACGAAAAAGACAGAAAATTCCGATTGCACTGAATTTTATTTGGCGGTCGAACAACCATCAGACAGGGAAAATGCATTCAGGTAAATTGTCAGCGCGGATCAGGATAGGCTATTTTGTTTACAGATTTCAAGTCAGTTCGTAGCTTAACAGAAATCATTTGTAGTTGAAGAAAAAACATCCTTGGGGCATGACAGTCTGTCACAGGCTAGGTAGGGATACCCAAAGGGACCCGAGACGGGTGGTCGGGATATTGTCATCGTTATATGGCATAAAAAGACTATTCATTAAATAGTCGTAAGACAATTTGAGCAAAAATACGTATTCATTGACCCAGATTTAGCATGTACGTATCTCAGTAAGCTATGCAGGTTTTTTTCTTTATCCCAGCATGTGACGGACTCCTTTGGTTTTGATCAGGGCTTTAGCCACATTGAGGCAAGTGGACAATGAAATAAAATGGTATAAAAAAACTGTGACATATTAATTAGACTTGGATTTTTTTTATCTTTTATTTCTTTTTTTTTCAGTGAACTAGACTTTTCAACTTCTTGTTCCTTCTCATTATATTTATCATGTTCTCAGATCCTGTTACATTATTCATGATAATACTATTTATGATAGAGATAAGAATCAGACTTAACCAATGTCTATTCAGTCTACATGTTTAAGTTATGAGAAAGGATGCTGACATGTCATAATTATGGAATACCAGTTTATGTATACATGTATTTCCCTTGCTTGGTGTATTTAACTTTTTCTGATAAAAAGGTTTTGGTCACACAAGAACTTTGGTACTGTTGTTTTGTAAGTTGTGTTGATTTTAAGGGTGCATAAATTTACTCTTATAAGCTATAGAGCTAGTTTTTATAGGGATCTGATAGAGTAGACCTGCCTATGGTGTCAGAGGACCCTAGTTTAATACCAAGACAAACCTGACATATTTTCAGCCCGACTCTTTTGATCACATGCTTCTACTCAGTCACTATGCTTGTGACTTAGATCTATATGTTTCCATAAATTTCATAACATGAATGGTTTCACTTATCAGGTAGCAAGGGATATAATTTGTTTGTAATTGTGCTTATTGGGTCCACCATCCTCTAAAGAGGCTATCATCGGTACGACCCGTCAAGGGATATAATTGTAAGATGTACAATCAAATAGGACTCCCAAGTTTGGCATTTCACAGAGTTTCAAAGCTACATTTAAATGAAAATGATTGGTGAATAGTAAAACTACAAAATGTATTTATTATACAAAGCTTATTGGCACTATAGAATTTTTAATACTTTTGAATGTTGGCATTTCACTGCAATTAGTCAGAATATTTATTACCTCCCTTTATAGATACAGCACATCTGTATCTATCAAGCATGTTTCATGCTTATTGATAAACTATGTTTTCATTAGTATTTACAATTTATACAAATAATCTAAATAAATGTTAAACATACAGTAATGCACACTTGACAGGAAAAAAACCATTTTAGGTGCTGGATTGATTCTATTGTATGGTATGATATATGTTGTAAGCAGCAAAAACGATAATATCATATAGAATCTAACGGTATATTTCAGCAAATAAAGGAAAGTGTGCACTTAAACTTTATGAAGACTTTTGTAAATAAAATTGTATCTTGATTGCTGGATGATGTGTATTTGCCAATCAAATTTCCTTAGTCATATTTTTTTTATGTTGTAAGCAACCTCAAATTTGTTGTTATTGTTCAGACTTTGTAGACGTCAGTTTTTCAGAAGGAAAAAAAGTTAACAAAAAATAATGTAGCTTTGTAAGTTAAAAAAGTTTAACAACTGATCTGATTAACAGAAAAATTTAACAAAATAATTAATGAGCAGTTACCTGTATCATTGTTAAATATTTATCAAATGTATTGAACAACTGGGCCATTAACTCGGATAAAATGTGCTTACGGTGACTGGCTATATTTGAATGTATTAATTATTATGAAAAGAATGAATTAAAAATGATCACAGTCTAAGACATGTGCACCTGTTTATCATTGTTGTATTATAGCTATCGGATTTCAGGTGTCATCCGACTCAAAAGTTATTTTTGTTTTTCTCGAGATGATTAAAACATATTTTTGTTGGAATTTATTAAAACTTACGATTTGAAAAGCACTCGCCCAATCGGTCGAGTGTTAAGCAAGGTCCACTCGTCCTATCCTGACTTTAACTAGCCAATGCGAGCGAAATTTTACACCCCTGCTACTGCGCATTCTATTTTTCCTACTTACCTAGATCTACCTATCCTACTTTTTTTAGCATGTTATCAGAACCACATAATAATTTTGTTTTGGTCTTAATGCGCAATTTGCGCATCGTGCGTAGCCTTCCAAAGCACTGGGTGGAAGTGGGGATGTGTTAAGAAAATTCTTGTGGGGACCCCGGGGGGGGGCACTTACTATATTATGAGGTGCTAGGTAGGTTCTGACAAAAGGGGTAGGGGTTTTTCGCAAAACATCTGTAAAGGGGTATACTTTTTTTCTCTTTTCTACAAAGAGGTAATAACTGACTATCTGGAATGGGGTTATATGTAAAGAACAGCTGGAACGTGGTAATAATTTGAAGGAAACAACTGCAGCAGGATTGACTTAGATAATTACTTGTTAACAACATAATTGCCCATAAGGAGAGCGGTGGTCTAGTGGTTAAGGTGTTGGCCACTCAATCCCGAGGTCGTTGGTTCGAGCCCAACTAGGGCCCATTTAATTGGTTTATTGCATTGACATGAAGTGAGGCACGGTCAGCAACCTGGTCCAGTTGCCTCTTCGGTACACGACCAACCAGTTTATCTAACAATGTGGTTTTTGGCACATTAAACATTTAAGCGGCTGCGCTTTCTTTGCCATGCAATTGCGAACACCGCGTACAACCAAAAAATAGATACAGGAATAATTCATATATATATAGGAGAAAAGTATAAGATGCACATATTTTTTTTAAAGGGTTAATGTGGAACAGTGTTATTTTTGGAACACCCGAAGATGGGAATGAAATATTACAATTTAAATTTTTTGTTAAAATCCCTTACTGCACCTTTAACGTTCACATGTACTTTAATTAAGGGTTATGCTTTTTAATCTTCACATGTAGAGAAGGGGTATCATTTTAGACTCATATTTCTGTAATGGTCAAATTTTGTCTGGAAAGGGGTTGGGGTTCAAACGTGCTCGAAGAACCCGCCTGTCAACTTTTTGACAAGGTGCCCCCTCCCCCACCCCCGGGAAGGGGACATGCTTCTAAGAGCTTTTGCTGTTGAATGATGATAATGGGGACATGTTGAGAAAATTGTTGTGGGGACATTTTTTCTTAGAGCTCTCTCTCTTGAAAGGTGTAGTCAGGGAACATGTTGAGAAAACTCTTGTGGGGACATTCGTCTAAGAGCTCTCTTGCATGATAGCAGTGGGGACATGTTGAGAAAATTATTGTGGGGACATTCCTCTGAGAGCATTCTCTTGCATGATGGCAGTACCTACTTTTTACAATACTAGTGGGAATGGGGACCCACTTTTTAAAAATCCAGTGGGCATGCCCAGTCAAGCAGAATCATGCGTTTTTCAGGCAGAAAACACAATGCGTATGCAAATTTTTCAATGTCCGTGTAGGTACGCATATTTCTTGTTTCCGGCGAATGAACGAATTGGCACAAAAATTGGTGGTCGGTAACCTAAAACCGTGAAAATGCTTGCTTTTCAATTGAAATTCAATAAGCGCTTCGCAGCCGTCAAAGTTTGCAAAGAGATTCTGATAGCCGGCATATTACACATAGAAAGAAAACATTCCGCATTGTTTTGAATTATAAGTGGGTTGTGCGCGAAGGGCAGCCGTGGTATATAACAAAAAGCCCTTTTTAGCTCACCTGGCTATGCCAGGGTGAGCTTTTCTGATCGATGATTGTCCGTCGTCCGTCAACATTTTGATTCAAATGACATCTCCTCTGAAACCACTAGGCCAATGTTGATAAAACTATGCAGGAATGTTCCTTGCATGAAGCTCTACCAAAATTGTTCAAAGAATTCCATTCCATGCAGAACTCTTGTTGCTATGGCAACAAATAGGAAAAACTTTAAAAATCTTCTTCTCTGAAACCACAAGGCCTAGAGCTTAGATATTTGGCATGTAGCATTGTCTAGTGGACCTCTACCAAGATTGTTCAAATTATGACCCCCGGGTCAAAATTGACCCCGCGCGGGTGGGCACTTAGTTTTTGCATAGGAATATATAGGGAAAACTTTTAAAATCTTCTTCTCTGAAACCACAAGGCCTAGAGCTTAGATATTTGGCATGTAGCATTGTCTAGTGGACCTCTACCAAGATTGTTCAAATTATGACCCCCGGGTCAAAATTGACCCCGCACCGGGGGTCACTTAGTTTTGCATAGGAATATATAGGAAAAACTTTAAAAATCTTCTTCTCTGAAACCACAAGGCCTAGAGCTTAGATATTTGGCATGTAGCATTGGCTAGTGGACCTCTACCAATATTGTTCAAATTATGACCCCCGGGTCAAAATTGACCCCGCACCGGGGGTCACTTAGTTTTACATAGGCTTATATAGTAAAAACTTCAAAAATCTTCTTCTTTGAAACCACAAGGCCTAGAGCTTAGATATTTGACATGTAGCATTGGCTAGTGGACCTCTACCAATATTGTTCAAATTATGACCCCCGGGTCAAAATTGACCCCGCACCGGGGGTCACTTTTGATTTGATTTGATGAGAATTTTATCAAGGTCCGTCCCAAAGAGCATGTATGTTAGCTTGATATTGGGATGAGACCCCGGCATGTCTCCCGTCATGCCTAGAAAATAGAATTTTGATGCCAAAAAATAGGAGAAATTTATCTGACTGCAATTTCCAGCCAGTATGGCCAAAGGTAGAATTTGAACCGGGGGTCACTTAGTTTTACATAGGCTTATATAGTAAAAACTTCAAAAATCTTCTTCTTTGAAACCACAAGGCCTAGAGCTTAGATATTTGGCATGTAGCATTGGCTAGTGGACCTCTACCAATATTGTTCAAATTATGACCCCCGGGTCAAAATTGACCCCGCACCGGTGGTCACTTAGTTTTACATAGGCTTATATAGGGAAAACTTTAAAAATCTTTTTCTCTGAAACCACAAGGCCTAGAGCTTAGATATTTGGCATGTAGCATTGCTTAGTAGACCTCTTCAAAGTTTGTTCAAATTATGCCCCTGGGGTCAAAACTGACCTTGCCCGGGGGGGGATCATTTGTTTTACAAAGGCGTATATAGGAAAACTTATTTGGTATATAACATTATCTAGTGATCTTCCACCAGGCAAGTGGACTTGTACCAAGGTGAGCGATATAGGGCCATCTTGGCCGTCTTGTTTTATAAATGTAATTAACAATATATTTTCAGCCAATCAGCAAATGTCTCATTGAATCTTACCGTTTCCCTACCCTTTTTTCAGCCAATCCGAGGCTGCTGTTGCAATAGCTTTGACCTTAACGGACTAACTGGACCTGTTCATGCTATGTATGTTTTGATTCTTTTTGATTCACGCCCGTCAGTTCATTTAACAACAATGACTTATGATGAGACTCAGAGTGACTGGTATTTGTTCCATGATGGAAGTTTTAGCTAACATGAGTTTACTGAATAAAACTCCATCTGTGGGGACATTCTTCTGAGAAATAGCCTAGTTGTAGTGGGGACGCGAGATTGTTATGAAAATTCTTGTGGGGACATTCTTCTGAGAAATAACCTGGTTGTAGTGGGGACGCAAGATTGTTAAGAACATTCTTGTGGGGACATTCTTTTGAAAGCTAGTATGGTTGTAGTAGGGATGCATGATAAAGAAAATTCTTGTGGGGACATTCTTTTGAGAGCTAGCCTGGTTGTAGTGGGGACGCATGATAAAGAAAATTCTTGTGGGGACATTCTTTTGAGAGCTAGCATGGTTGTAGTGGGGACACATGATAAAGAAAATTCTTGTGGGGACATTCTTTTGAAGGTAACTCTGTGACGGATTTGTTTTAAAAATTAAGGCCCTTTATTGACTTAGAATCTTGGTTAAGTTTTTTGTACCAGTCCACTTTTTGACTAAACTGTTTGAGATATTAATTTGAAAGTTGGAATACTTGTTTACCCTCATGATCCCCAAACATGGGCAGGAGAAGGTAATTCTGTCAATGATTTTATTTGAATTATGGCCCTTTTTGACTTAGAAACTCAGTTAAAATTTTCATTCTTGTCCACTTGTTGACTTAACCATTTGAGATATTACTTTGAAAGTTGGAGTACTTACGTACCATCATGAGACCTTATCTGTAAGCAAAAGAAAATAACTGTGTGAAAATGTTTCTTGATTTGTACTTAGAAATTCCTAGTTAAAGTCTTGTGTGCCCTTAACTGTCAAAGTTTTGTTTTATTGGTAAGCACTAAAAAAGTCGAGCGTGCTGTCCTACTAACAGCTCTTGTTATATATTTGTCTTTATATCTTTCAGCTTACTGTTTTTGTATTGCTGTATTTGTCATTGTTTATTGCAAATTATGTAAATATTGTTGCAAATGATATCTTGAGGCCCACATGGAAGATTGGTAAATCCAAATGTGTAGCCTCAAAAAATAAAGACGGTCCATAATTTTTGTCTACAAATTTTGCTAGAGTGAACCTTATTTAATCTGATATTTTACAGAAACCAGAAGAGGCAAAGCAGGAAGAAGTGAAAGTGTATGGTGACCTTGACACATCAACAGAGCCTGAGATTCCTGATGAGGTCTGCCCTTCAATTCCTGTATCACTTCTGTCCACTGAAGGTATAGTTAGTATTTAGTCCCAGAACTCAGTTATGATAGAACTTATCAGATGCTAGTTTGATTGCAGGAAAACAACATTTGTTTGAAATATAGATAGTGCCATGGCTGCATCACCTATGTTATTGGTCATAGAAGGTATTCAGATTATTTCTCATGTGTTTGTTTCTGTCAGAGCCATGCTTTCCTTTTGACCTACTACGTGTCATGCTGTTTTGAATAATAAAGGGACATATTTTGATAAAAGTATTGGAGAGCAGAAATGTTTTCATTTAATTTAAACACTCGTATTCGGTTAAATGCCACAGGAAAAGATTAACTTGGGCCTTGCCCTTATTATTCTGAAGGACGTATAACCTCACAGTCATGTTTGAATTAACTAGAACATGGTTTTGCTTTATTTCCTAAAATAAATTGTGTAAATTCAGGTGGTGGTAAGGACAATGGTGTGGTTGATGATGGCAATGACAAAGAAGGGAAAGATAATGATGTGACTGATAAAGAAGTACAAGATGATTGTGATGATGATGCTGGTTCTGGACTGTACCAGATGCCTTTCACGGCCACACCTGTAGATGATAACAGACCTCCAGACTACTGTAATGTTGTAAGTACAACTGATTCACTTGATATTATACAAAATAGTCATCTGTGGTGTGGTAAAAATTTGGTTGAGGCAAGAAGTGGTATTGTCCTTACCGTGGTGTAGGTGTGTTGTTGGTCTCGTGTTAAAAGTTTTATGGCACACTTCTCAATTTTACTATATCCTCTTAACTACAGTGTCTATTTTCATGGAATTTCAAATATATATTGGTTTTGGTAAACATTTCAGTTTTTTTTAGCTCACCTGTCACATAGTGACAAGGTGAGCTTTTTGATCGTAATTTGTTTGGCGTCCGTCCTTCGTCCGTCAGTAAACTTTTACTTAAAATGACATCTCCTCATAAACTGCTGAGCCAATTTCATCCAAACTTTACAGGAATATTCCTTGTCCCTTTGAAAATTGTTCAAAGAATTGAATTCCATGCAGAACTCTGGTTGCCATGGCAACGGAAAGGAAAAACCTTAAAAATCTTATTCTACAGAACCAGAAGGCCTAGAGCCTTTATATTAGGTAAATAGCATCATCTAGTGGTTATCTACCACAATTGTTCAAATTATCCCCCTGGGGTCAAAAATGGCCCCGCCCCAGGGGTCACTTGTTTTACATAGACTTGTATAGGGAAAACTTTAAAAAATCTTCTTCTCTTAAACCGCAAGGCCTAGAACCTTGGTATTTGGTATGTGTCATCATGTAGTGGTCCTCTACAAAAGGTTTTCAAATTAATTCTCTGGGGTAAAAAATGTCCCCGCCCCGGGGGTCACTAGTTTTATTACATAGTGTTATATAGTAAATCTTTAAAAATCTTCCTCCGAAACCATAAGGCATAAGGCTTAGATATTTGGTATACAGCATCATCTAGTGGACCTCTACCAGATTTGTTCAAATTATGGCCCCAGGGTCAAAATTGGCCCCATCTTAGGGGGTCCTTATTTTACATAGTGTTACATAGTAAATCTTTAAAAATCTTCCTCGGAAACCATAAGGCGTAAGGCTTAGATATTTGGTATACAGCATCTTCTAGTGGACCTCTACCAGATTTGTTCAAATTATTGCCCCGGAGTCAAAATTGGCCCCACCCAGGGTTCATTTGTTTTACATTGTCTTGTCACTTTAACATATTTTCCACTGAAACTAATGCTTAGAATGACTCCAAACTTGATATGTAGCATCCTTGCATGGTCCTCTCTCATTTTTTTTAATGGTTTTGTTTGGCCTCTTATAGGGGCCACCAGAGCTAAAATTAGTAAAAACTTTTAACATCTTCATCTCATGAACCACTTGATGGATCTTCACCAAATTTGGTTTGAAGCATTCTGGCATGGACTTCTCTCAAATTTGTTCACATAATATTGTTTGGCCCCTTTTAGGGGCTGCCAGAGCTAAAAAATAGAAAAAAAAACATTTAAACGACTTCTTCTTGTGAACTGCAGTTACATGACCTTCAGCAGGCCTTACACCTACTTATATGATATTAAAGCTATAGCTTCAGGTGAGCGATATAGGGCCATCATGGCCCTCTTGTTTTTCAAAAGTGTACAAATGTTATTGAAACAGCAAACAAACATCAAACTCCGTTTAAAAGGTTTAATATTGATTACCATGTGTCATCTACAATGCAATTTCCCTCCATTTTTTGGCATTTCTCCTTTGATTAGAAATGAAAATTCGTTCCATAGCAGCAGAAGGTATTGACTTGAAACTCAAATTATGTGTCCACCATCAACATCTTCACCTGAGGAAATAATCCCCATAACTCTGTTTTGATTTTTGTTAGATTTATGCCCCTTTTTAACTTAGAATTTTAGTTAAAGATTTTTATGAAGTCAAGTATCTTGAATACTATCAAACGTATTGACTTGAAACTTAAAATGAATGTTTACTATCAACATCTTCACCAATGTTTTTGATTTTTGACATATTTATGCCCCTTTTTAACTTAGAATTTTGTCACAGTTTTTACCAGACTATTATTAGAAATACTCGAAATGGCTTACTTTTGAAATGTCATAGAATAATTATGCAGCATGCAGCGGTCGTGCTTTTTTAATTTTAAACATATCAATTTTGAAACCTTACAAAGTTATTCATGATCAAATATACAAGGTCATGTATTTCTTTGAAATTATCCCCCCCCCTTCTCCCCCCAGTTGGCTTACAGAATCCAGAGTAAGGCTTTGCATGTAATGTACATTTATATAGGTCTTTGAATAAGTTTCATATCTTTGACCTTAATTCTTATAGACAATTACACAATACACCTGTTCTTAGACAAAAAATCATTTTACCGACAAGCTTTCGAATAGTCGAGCGTGCTGTCATGAGACAGCTCTTGTTTCTATTTGTAACAGCCTTTTTAAAGTGATAATGTGGACTAATTTTAAAGAGAAATGAAAAGACACACAAGGATGTTTAGATATGTAGTAAATTTCTGAACTGGACAGTAATTAAAATTTTTCAGGGTGATTTTAACTTCAAAAGAGGAAGTGACTGCATCAGACACACAGCAAATGCCGCTGGTCTTCAGTTTCCAGAACGAATAACCACAACAAAACTGAGAAAGTATCTAGCTACAGTCTCACAGGTGAAAAACTGTTTACTGTAAATACTCGTGCATTATAAGCACTTTTTACCCCCAAATTCCCCCTAAAATGAGCAATGCCTATTTTACACAGGTGTAGATGTTTTCGTAAAAAAGAATACATCTTTTCTCCATTTTGGATAGGGGGAACTACTCTAATAAGGTCTGTTAAAAGATGGCTAACTTTCTGTATTGTTATAGTCTATCAAACAGTGTTCCCACTCTCGTAAATTATTACGTAAATCACGCAAAAAAAAATAAATATCGCGCAAATAATTTTCACCACGTGCGAGATCGCGCGCGTACGGAAATGCCGAGGAGGAATAGGTTCAGCTGGAATCCCTCTGTATGTTCTAAAAATAGATCATGGAAATTCTACTTTCTCGGCCAATCGGTCGGCATAACTGCTGGTGATTTACCGTTGACGTCATGAAATGAAGACGGGTTTCATATTTGAATGCTCTGGGAATTAATATTAGCACTTTAAAAGTGTGACCAATCTAATGATCCGGGCTTCGTCTGCAAAAAAGATGCAGACAAACCATTGTGTTTTGCTTCACGGCGAATAAAATAAATGATGCCCAACAACAAAGTGAAGGGTTACCATCCACAGGTACTGAAACAACTACGAGTAGTGTTAAAAGTCGGAAAAAGTATTCGAAACGGTTTTATAACAAGTGGTTGCCGCGGGTTGTAAAAATTTTAAACAGTTGCCGCTTGACTATCATGTAATTTTCATACCCCCCAAAAATCGAGATTTACCCCTTATTTTTGTGTCCAGGGGGTAAGTATACCCCTGAAAAAAATACTGAGTGGGAACACTGATTAAAGATACAGAGGTAAAGAAATACAATTAAGAAATCCTATAAACTATAAAATATTGTAAAAAGATTTTATTTTACAAATGAAGATCGTATTTTATGATAGTACAGCATTATGGGATGGTTATCATAAATTGATTAATTGACATTAATTTTGATTATTCAGGCGATAACTTCTTGTCATAATCGTTAAATGTCGCTCTGTTTCTCAGAAGGGGTCTTCTTAGTGCTACAACACCTGTTTTATTGATAAAATACAACATTAGAGTGTATGCATCAATAGTTGGCTAACTCTGTATAAGGGGATATTAGAAATGGTCTCTGTTTGTCTGTCGGTCTGTGCGTCTGAAACAATTTTGTCTAGAGCGCAACTCCAAAAATACTTGGAAGGATTTTCTTCAAACTTCATACACTGACAGAGCACATTGGGAGGTAGTGCAGTGTGCAAGAGCAATAACTCTACCTTGCCCATTTTTTAAGTTTATTCCCCTTTATCAGATTTACTTGAAAAATTTTGTCTGGAGCATTACTCCAAAAGTAGTTGAGGGATTTTCTTCAAATTTCATACACTGACAGAGCACACTGGGAGAAAGTGCAGTGTGCAAGAACAATAACTATACCTTGGCTTTTTTTTAGTTAATTCCCTTTTTCAGATTTACTTTTTAAAAAAATCAAGGATTGCCCTAAAATTACTACTCTCACTGAGTAAATTGTAAGAAAGTACAACCTTCAGGTAACATCTTCCCGGCGGGGGGATTGACCATGTGTAACATGGCTCTTATTTAAATTTTGTACTTCCATTTTCAAACTTCCTCCTCTAAATAGTCTGAAAAAAGTTGTTGTTTTCCTTTTTACTAAAATTGTCTCTGTGTACAATATATGGAATTGCCATAAAACATGGTTGATTATGGTAGTTTCTGCTACTTACACCTGTTCTCTCTTTTTACTTTTACAGATTTTCAATCTGTCGACAACAGAGATGACTGAATTAGCTAGGCATATGGGTCACGAACTTTCAGTTCATAAAAAGTTTTATAGACTGCAAGATGACGTTATAGAACTGGCAAAAGTTAGTCGTTTATTGATCGCAGTGGAAGAAGGTAAAGCTGCCAAGTTTGCAGGTTGTTCATTGGATGACATCAATGTTTCAGGTAAACTGATTTCGTTTTATCTAAATCAGCTTGAAAAGTCAGTTTATTTTACTTTTGTGTTAGCACTTTTGACCTATGGTGAATGTCTTTGTACATTGTGCATTCAGCAGTTAGCTTGTTCAAGAAATTGAGGCTGCATTTTTATCCTCTCAGAAGCAGACAGTAGCAGATTTGATAGTTCACCACTTTCTTGTACATAGCATAACATGAAAACAGTTTGACTTGGATTGAAATATAGAAGTGGGCGTTGACAATGCGAATACAGAGCATAAGAACCATTACCTAGTTAAGTTATTCCTGTTTTTCCTTGTCCAGCCATTTTCTATGTTGTTTATAGCAAATTAAACCAACCAGATTTGTTAAAATAATGTAAACAAACTACTGTAAATTATTCTGCTGTAAACAATTGGTCAGTGGAACAAAAAACTTTGTTTATGACAAAATACATGTACATCTAGAGTATGCATATATCTAGAAACATGCAAATAATCGCATGTGTTTAACAGTTTTCCTTTTGTTACCCAGTGCTGCTTTAAACATAAAAACAACAGTAAGGTAATTACTCTCATCTGACTTTGTTACCAACATACTGCATTTCCTTCATATCCACCATGATCAGTATACAATATGTTATTCAGACATTCCTGAGGAGGAGGCTGTTGATGAACCAGATGATGATGATGAAAAAGATGATGAAGATATGCTGTTCAGTTACGATGTTGATGAAACTTGCTGTGATACTCGAAGTGCTGCATTTAACAGTAAATTCAGTTTTAAATTTGAAGTTTAAGTTCATTTTAGAATGAATATGTTTGCACTGGCTTCCCTATTTAAGTTTAGGTTTATTGCAAATTTACCTACATCTTACAAGACAACAGTACATTGATCTTACTTAAGTCCAATCTCTTTTTAGTTTGTTTGCAAGGTATTCTGTTACTACGAACTTCCTCAGTTTATAAAGCAGTCTTTCGGGGGTATTAATCACATTTAGTGATAGCTCTAGTTCTGTTTCTTGTGAGAGATAATATTGTGAGAGATCATAGTGGGGACATTCTGTGAAAATTTTCTGGGGACATCGGTTTCTTGTGAGAGATGATATGGTTGACAGATCATAGTGGGGACAAACTGAGAGAATTCTTCTGGGGACATCAGGCTTTCTCTGTTTCTTGTGAGATATCATAGTGGGGACAAACTAAGAGAATTCTTCTGGGGACATCAGACTTATTCTGTTTCTTGTGAGAGATCATAGTGGGGACATTCTGTGAAAATTTTCTGGGGACATCTGTTTCTTGTGAGATGATATGGTTGACAGATCATAGTGGGGACAAACTGAGAGAATTCTTCTGGGGACATCAGGCTTTCTCTGTTTCTTGTAAGACATCATAGTGGGGACAAACCAAGAGAATTCTTCTGGGGACATCAGACTTATTCTGTTTCTTGTGAGAGATCATAGTGGGGACATTCTGTGAAAATTTTCTGGGGACATCTGTTTCTTGTGAGATGATATGGTTGACAGATCATAGTGGGGACAAACTGAGAGAATTCTTCTGGGGACATCAGGCTTTCTCTGTTTCTTGTGAGATATTATAGTGGGGACAAACTAAGAGAATTCTTCTGGGGACATCAGACTTATTCTGTTTCTTGTGAGAGATAATATTGTGAGAGATCATAGTGGGGACATTCTGTGAAAATTTTCTGGGGACATCTGTTTCTTGTGAGATGATATGGTTGACAGATCATAGTGGGGACAAACTGAGAGAATTCTTCTGGGGACATCAGGCTTTCTCTGTTTCTTGTGAGATATTATAGTGGGGACAAACTAAGAGAATTCTTCTGGGGACATCAGACTTATTCTGTTTCTTGTGAGAGATCATAGTGGGGACATTCTGTGAAAATTTTCTGGGGACATCTGTTTCTTGTGAGATGATATGGTTGACAGATCATAGTGGGGACAAACTGAGAGAATTCTTCTGGGGACATCAGGCTTTCTCTGTTTCTTGTGAGATATTATAGTGGGGACAAACTAAGAGAATTCTTCTGGGGACATCAGACTTATTCTGTTTCTTGTGAGAGATAATATTGTGAGAGATCATAGTGGGGGCATTCTGTGAAAATTTTCTGGGGACATCTGTTTCTTGTGAGAGATAATATGGTTGACAGATCATAGTGGGGACAAACTGAGAGAATTCTTCTGGGGACCGTATACAATGTCTGAATTGCAGTATGCGCCGAAGATGCCAAGCATGTATTAATGTCAGAGGTGGTCACACTCGGTATTAGGTCTGTGACTTTTTGTTTTCACTTTGTACACATTACAATACAGTGAGATCCTTAGTATTGGGTCAATCCAATGTTTTTTTGCTAAATCATTTTATGAAATGTTTGATCTACCACCAAAATGAAATTTATTTCGATTGCTTCTGTTTTGTATACTTTATACCAACATTACTACAGTGGTGCTTACGTATAACTTTGCACACGGAACGAACGATACACGCACCATACACGCAAACGGAACGCACGATGAACGCACGATAACTAATAACTGAATCATGAATGATGAGCGATAAGAACGATACACGATTCCCGATGAACGAAACGAAAAACGATTATTCGATTTACTCAGACATTTTCGTTTGCTTAACAACAATATTATTAATATATGTCTAATTACAATGTAAGAGCTGAATCGAAGCACCTTAAAGTCCTAAATTATCAATAATTTACAGTAAAACGAAACAGATCATAAGAATAATTAGTAGTTGAATAGCGGCACGCATACTAATTACATCTAAAATTAAATATTGTAAAGAATCTTCGGACGGAAAGTCCGATTCGACGTATGCCTAGCCACTGCCATAATTTTTACAGTTACATTGAGCACTTTATCGAATGTCTACACAGAAGCAATTTACAAATAAGTGAATTCCCATATCATTTTCGTCGGTAGAATAACACCTGGTGTAAATCTTTCACGATATGCAGAACGTCTGCGTTCGGTTATACCGGAAGTCAACATCTCTTCTCCCCACAATATATCGCGAGAAAAAGAAAAAAATGTAACAGAAAGATAGTTTAGATAGTTGAAAGAATGATTCTTTCTATTTCATCAATTTAATCCGATCTTTGAACAATAATATGAATAATACGCGTTTAGGTCTAGGCTAACGTGCAGACGTTCTACACGATTAGCCGTCCGCACTATCTCGGACCACTTTTATATAATTCCTATCGTGCAACGTTCATCACACGGAACGAACGATGCGTTACACGATACACGATCTGAATGATGCATGATGAATGCACGAACGATAAACGCACGATGAATGCAAACGGAATGCACGATACACGCACGATACACGAAAATTTTGCAAAGTTACACGTGAGCACCACTGTAAGTGGGTACTTTCTTATGATGGCCAGTACACATCTAAACCCTAAAAGTTTTATATATTTACCCATACAGCTGGACACAACAATGTCTGGATTTCAGATAATCTTGTATACTCATGTTTCATTAAAGGGGAGCACAACCCATCAGTTTAGTACTATAATGTAAGTAATGAACCTGTTTTCATAACTGTATTAGATCCGAGGTGCATTGTATTGGCCCACAACTTGTTAAAGAAAACCGCCATAAACATGACCGAAAAAATAGTTTTACTATAAATAAAACAATTCAATGATGTAATAGGGGAGGTACTTGCAAAAGTAAGGCAGGGCATGCCCTCAGATGAAAAATTACGTGTGTGACTTAAGGGTTTTCCATGGAAATTAGCAGGAAAATCCTACTAAAATTAAAAAGCCTGGTTTTCATAGATCACATGACAATGTGTCATTTACATGATGCTTGGCGATGAGTGTCTTTGAAGCTAGAAATCAAAATGAAATCATAGCTGGCTGTATTTCACAGCAATAGAATAGGAAGATGACAGATTGAATGATATTTTAGTAATTAAAAGTAACCATTTATTGAAATACAATGCTTATGAGTAGTAGCTCTAAACAATTGAGAAAAAGATGTTGCCTAGTCATGTCATGTCATTTTGAGTTTTAACATTAGTACCGGTTTCCCATATGACCAACACCCCCAGCAGAGGTTAGTCATTTTAGTTTGCTGGAGATAGTGCAAGATACATACAGGTATCCCAGATCCAGAGACACCCAAAACTTCCAAGTTGGTTCAACTTCACACATTAATTTGGCATCATGAGATGACCTCACAGACAAGTTACATAACTCTAGCTTTTATTTTGTCATGATTATGCCCCTTTTTTAACTTAGAAATTTAGGTTAAAGTTTTGCATGTAAGCAGGTTTCTCAGAAACTACTGGACCAAATGTTTTCAAACTTCACACAGTCATGTCTTTGGCATCATGAGATGACCTCACAGGACAAGTAATATGTGTGAAAACTAAGTTTTAATTGGAAGGGGCTTCAAATGGCCGAGAGCGCTGTGATTAGACAGCTCTTGTTATTTGGCATAAATGTTAACGTCAATTAGACGGAGTGTCACATGCAAACCCCAGGTCCCTATCTCAAAGGTCAAGGTCACACTTACTGGTCAAAGGTAATTTTAGAGGTTGATGGGCCTTGCTTTGAATTGTATGGAGCTATTTTTTTAATGGCTGAAATGTTTGAGTCGTTTTGGTGGTGTGTCAACAAATAATGGGCTCTACTTTGTTGCCCTTTGGGCTGCAACATTCAAGTATTGGTATTGAAAAGGTTCTTTTGATATCCAGCAATCTCGGTCACAAACACCAAAATTAATTTCTAATTATTCTAATACGGTTATCTTGTTAGTTTTGTATTCCTATCAGAGACTGTATACAATATAAGTCCCTATATTTAACACTGAAGTTCAAGTTTGCAGTAAGGTTTTGGACATCATTTGGAATTTCCTTAGAATTATGATTGCATTGCATCAACTTTTGATCCGTTAAAGTGTATGAATATGGAAGGTCTTATATGTCTGCCTTTCCACCTAGATATGAGACATCATGAGGACATGGAGGTTTGTGACAACACTCTTCATGGAGGTGATAACCAGTTCCAGGATGAAGATATGGATAATAATAGACATACAAACAAAGAGAAGTCTACGGGCAACATCAGTGATGGTATGCCACTCATTTTTATATGCCTGTTTTTTTAGTGTGTGTCTGTCCGACCGTCCGTCTGTCATAATGCCTGTGCGGAGCATTGTTACTAGTCCAGGTATTGACTTCAAACTTAGCATATAGGTAGGTGGCAACGAGACGACATACAGAGTGCAAGAACTGGGTCAGTAGGTCAAAGGTCAAGGTCACAAATTGAGCTCAAATATCAAATCTGTCATATTTTGTGTCTGAAGCATAACTTTATAAACATTCAAGCTATTGACTTCAAACATGGCAATGAGACCATGTGCAGAGTGCATGAACCGGGTCTGTAGGTCAAAGGTTAAGATCACAAATTGAGCTCAAAGGTCAAATCTATTCACTATTTTGTGATATCCTAAATTTTTACAATATTTCAGGAAGTACATATGACATCAGTAGCATGGAAGAAAACAGACCAGTTAAAGAGCCAAAAAAGGATAAATGTATGTATAGAGACTGTAGTTTTTGTTCAGTGCAAAAAACAACAACTGCACAGTAATTCTGTACTGTTATTTTGTACACAAAAGGCAAACCCATAGTTATTCTTAAAAGATCATAAGTAACACTGACAATTCAGTTGTAATGCTGTGACAAGGCATCTAGCCTGTAAATCACAACCACTGTACTATCACAATACAGATTTCATACTTGTTTTTTAATGACATCAACAGGCATTCAACAACACTGCAAGAAATTTTGAAAGGAGTTGCTAATAAAACGTTCTGTTTATAATTATGTCCTTGTTTCTTTTTATAGGATCTGATGGGAAGGGACTTCTCCAGTAATTTTCTGAAAATCAATATTGCATTTCTCTTTCTTTTTCCAAAGGTCAAAGGAAGATCTGGACTGTAGAAGAAAAAAATGCCTTGACAGAACTGGTAACCAAATCATATGATGACAGGAAGCCTCCCAGAAAAAGTGAAATTTTGAAATGTCAAATACACTATCCGGTTTTGAAAGGCATTAACTGGTTGAATATCAAATATCAAGTCTGGGCACTTTCCCAGAAAAAATGTGCTGCTAAGAAGAAAGTGATTCAGGAACTGGGATTGAATTGAAATGTGTTTCTTAAGATTTCAGAAAAAGGACAAATTTCATTTTTGCCCCAAGATGGTCTAAAAACTAGTCTCTAAATGGAATAAGTTCTGAGTGTTCTTCTATCAATAACTAATGTTTTATCAAAAACTGCATGCAATATTTTGCAATTTATTAGGCAGTATTGTTTTATAACTGCATGCAATATTTTGCACTTCGATTTATTGTTGAAGAAATTATCATAAGTAAATAAAAACACAGTATGGGATACCATCACTTTTTAGCTCGACTTTTCTATGAAAAGGGGAGCTATCCTACTAGCCCCGGCGTCGGCGTTGGCGTCACACCTTGGTTAAGTTTTTCGTACCACCCCACTTTATTTCAAAAGTATTAGAGGTATGGCTTTGAAACTTACCATACTTGTTTACCATCATAACCTCCATCTACAGACAAGAGTACATAACTCTGTCAAGGTTTTTGACAGAATTATGGCCCTTTTTTACTTAGAAAGTGTATTGAGCTTGGTTAAGTTTTTCGTACCACCTCACTTTATTTCAAAACTATTGGAGGTATTGCTTTGAAACTAACCATACTTGTTTACCATCACGACCTTCATCAACAGACAAGAGGACATAACTCTGTCAAGGTTTTTGACAGAATTATGCCCCTTTTTGACTTAGAAAATACATTGAATATGGGTAAAATCCACTTATTGCCTTAACCCTTTGAGATATTGCTTTGAAACTTTTAATGCTATTTCACATCATTACCCCCATCTGTACGCAAGAGAAGGTAACTATGTCAGGGATTTGTTTTAAAAATTAAGGCCTTTTATCGACTTAGAATCTTGGTTAAGTTTTTCGTACCAGTCCACTTTTTGACTGAACTGTTAGAGATATTAAATTGAAAGTTGGAATACTTGTTTACCATCATGATTCCCAAACATGGGCAGGAGAAGGTAATTCTGTCAAGGATTTTTTTTGAATTATGGCCCTTTTTGACTTAGAAACTCAGTTAAAATTTTCATTCTTGTCCACTTGTTAACTTAACCATTTGAGATATGTTACTTTGAAAGTTGGAGTACTTATGTACCATCGTAAGACTTATCTGTAAGCAAAAGAAGATAACTCTGTGAAAAATTTTCTTGATTTGTACTTAGAAATTCCTAGTTAAAGTCTTGTGTGCCCTTAACTGTCAAAGTTTTGTTTTATTGGCAAGCACTAAAAAAGTCGAGCATGCTGTCCTACTGACAGCTCTTGTTTAGCTCACCTGGCTACGCCAGGGTGAGCTTTTCTGATCAATGATTGTCCGTCGTCCGTCAACATTTTGATTCAAATGACATCTCCTCTGAAATCTCTAGGCCAATGTTGATAAAACTATGCAGGAATGTTCCTTGCATGAAGCTCTACCAAAATTGTTCAAAGAATGCCATTCCATGCAGAACTCTGGTTGCTGTGGCAACAAATAGGAAAAACTTTAAAAATCTTCTTCTCTGAAACCACAAGGCCTAGAGCTTAGATATTTGGCATGTAGCATTGTCTAGTGGACCTCTACCAAGATTGTTCAAATTATGACCCCCGGGTCAAAATTGACCTAGCGCGGGTGGGCACTTAGTTTTAGCATAGGCATATATAGGAAAAACTTTAAAAATCTTCTTCTCTGAAACCACAAGGCCTAGAGCTTAGATATTTTGCATGTAGCATTGTCTAGTGGACCTCTACCAAGATTTTTCAAATTATGACCCCCGGGTCAAAATTGACCCTGCACCGGGGGTCACTTAGTTTTGCAAAGGAATATATAGGAAAAACTTTAAAAATCTTCTTCTCTGAAACCACAAGGCCTAGAGCTAAGATATTTGGCATGTAGCATTGGCTAGTGGACCTCTACCAATATTGTTCAAATTATGACCCCCGGGTCAAAATTGACCCCACACCGGGGGTCACTTAGTTTTACATAGGCTTATATAGTAAAAACTTCAAAAATCTTCTTCTTTGAAACCACAAGGACTAGAGCTTAGATATTTGGCATGTAGCATTGGCTAGTGGACCTCTACCAATATTGTTCAAATTATGACGCCCAGGTCAAAATTGACCCCGCACCGGGGGTCACTTAGTTTTACATAGGCTTATATAGGGAAAACTTTAAAAATCTTTTTCTCTGAAACCACAAGGCCTAGAGCTTAGATATTTGGCATGTAGCATTGGCTAGTAGACCTCTTCAAAGTTTGTTCAAATTATGCCACTGGGGTCAAAATTGACCTAGCCCGGGGGGGATCATTTGTTTTACAAAGGCGTATATAGGAAAACTTATTTGGTATATAACATTATCTAGTGATCTTCCACCAGGCAAATGGACTTGTACCAAGGTGAGCGATATAGGGCCATCTTGGCCCTCTTGTCCTTGACTGTGCTCAGTACTAAAAACATACCCATAGATGTAAAAAATATGGCAAAAATGACTATTCTGGTGGCTGTTTTAGTTACTTTGGTTCTGTGCCTCATTACATTATTCGTGATGTTGCTTTTAGTGATATGGTTGATAAGAATTTCCCAGCATTGGTTTTACTTAAATTCTTAAATACCTCAATGCAAATATGTACCAGCTAACAGTGCATTCTTCAACCAGTTTGACGATGATATTAGCTTTTATTTTAAAAAATGGTTTCAGGTGTAAACTAGATACAGTTGTTATTGATGACTCAAAGTGCAGTTCTGTAATTGAAACCACACATTTGTATGAAGCTTTAAATGTTACAATATTTTGTGTTGAAAATGGAATTGACTTTGATTAACATCACAAAACATACAAGTTTAGGTTGGTATCTTTGTGTTATAGAGTTATTGCCCTTTGTTACTTTTCCTTGTCCGGAGCATAACTTGAAAACTACTGGTGGGAATTCAATACAACTTCATACAATGGTCTAACACAATAAGAGGAAGTGTAGTGTACAAGAACTATAACTCTTTCTTGACTCATAAGAGAGTTATTGCCCTTTGATACTTTTCTTTGTCCGCAGCATAACTTGAAAACTACTGGTTGGAATTCAATTTAATTTCATACAATGGTCAAGTACATTGAGAGGAAGTGCAGTGCACAGGAACCATAACTCTATCTTGACTCATTATAGAGTTAATGCCCATTATTACTTTTCCTTGTCACAGAGCATAACTTGAAAACTAGTGGTCGGAATGCAATACAACTTCATACAATGAGAGGGAGTGCAGTGTACCATAACTCTATCTTGAGTAATTACAGAGTTATTGCCAAGAACAATATCTCTATTTTTTTTTTTTTTTTTGCAAGGTATTCTGTTGCTACGAACTTCCTCAGTTTATAAAGAAGTCTTTTGGGGGTATTAATCACATTTAGTGATAGCTCTAGTTGACCTTGATAAGCAAATGTTTTTAATTTCATTTTCGCTGATGGTATATATTTTGGATTTAAAGTGATATTCTGTCTAAAGGCATTAGTATTTTGTTTGATTCAAAGGAAATAAATGATTTCACAGTTTAAGCTTATGTTTTTTGTTTCCTTTTGTTTGTTTCACAAATAGGGATCCTGTTCCAACTTGAAAAGTACTAGATATTTTTCGTGAAACATGGAAGTGGATAGATGGCAATATGGAGAATATGCACACTGTTGTTTTGTTGCTATGACAACAAATAGTCCAACAAAAGTGGATCCTGCAATAACTTAATAAGTACCAGGTTTTTTTTGCCAACTTAAGAAATGTATAGAAGACAATATGGAGAATATACAGGTTATTTGTTCTCTCCATTTGTCCATTTGCATAAATATGGTGGATTCTGCCATAACTTTCTTCATGATACCTGGAACATAGATAGAAGGAAATATGCAGAACATGCACATCATTTTATTGTTTATCCATATGTCTGTCCATCCATCAGTCACAAAAGGTATATTCTGTAACTTAAAAGTACAGGATATTTTTTTTTTCTTGAAGCATGGCTTATAGAAGGTGGATTATTTGGAGACTATACAGTCCTTCAATTTAGTTTCAATATATGATTTCTATGGCAGCAAATATGTCGCCAGTATTGGGTTTTCCAGGAAGCAGATTTGAAAGTGACTCGCTAAGCTTCAAGCTTTCTTCACAGTCGAACTAAAATAGATTAGTGTAAACTAAATATGACAAATGCCCCCTTTGACAGGGGACTTTTATGGCTTGGCAATACTAGTCTTGTTCAAATGTATTTAAGTCCTATACCATTGGACTATAACAAATATCCCTGGATTCTGTAACAGTACTAACATATTCTTCGCAAGTTACTGCCAACTTCTCCACTTGTATCAGCATTCACACCCTTCACTTGGATATACTACCGTGTACATATCCACTACATTTACAGCCAGAAATTCTGCCTTGCGAAACCCCACATATTCACCATCATATATCCTATTTTATGCTACCCTTCATACTGATCATATGACTTGCTGAGTATATATTACCCGCCTGTCTGGAGGCTATCTACATTCCTTAAAAAGACCCAATAATGTTTCTAGAAACTATACAAATACTTCCACTAATCATTAATGAGATGTTTTCACAATTTCTGCGGACATGAGAGACTGTCTTTTTAAATAACTCGACAAAATTTCTTTTAATTTTGAGACATGTGCTCTCCTTATGATGTGTTGGACAAGTCTCCACCATGCTTCCTAGAGTCCCCGCAAGGCTTTCTTTTTGCTAAATGGCCCCACTAAAGTTTCTGTACTGTAAAGTGAGAGAAAAATTCTCTCCAGAGTTGTTGAACAGAAGTCCCCATAACGTTTTCTGTATTTGCTTCCTACTTAGTCCCCACAGGGCGTTCTCTTTGCTAAATGACCCCACAAAAGTTTCTGTAAACTGAGAGACACATTCTCTCCTTCAACGTTGTTGGACAGAAGGCCCCATAACGTTTTCTGTAATTCTCCCGATGTCAGTCATTTTTATAATTTCTTAATGGAGAGAGTGGCATTAATGGGGCCTGAAGAACAAGAAAACAATTGATTCTCTTCTGTTGGTAACTTGCTTTACTGTGTCCCCAGAAAGCTGGTTCTTGACTGAACCGTAACTGTGGGACAAAATACCAGAGAGAGAGAGAGAGAGAGAGAGTCCATGTGGAAATATATGGCTATGGCTCGTGTCTAATAAACAACCGCCTTGGCACTGTAGGGGATCGCACAGACCACATTACAACTCCGTAGACAACATCAATAGTTCAAC
>JAFMSR010002498.1:0-23647 GCA_022818135.1 Saxidomus purpurata
GAAACTCACCTTATCTTAGTCGAAACTCAATTTTTCTTACTCGAAACTCACCTTTTCTGACTCAAAACCCACTTTTTATTACTGGAAACTCACCTTATCTAACTCGAATCTCGATTTTTCTAACTCGAAACTCGATTTTTCTAACTCGAAACTGTCCGTTTCTAACTCGAAACTCACTTTTTCTTACTCGAAACTCACCTTATCTTACTCGAAACCCGCTTTTTATTACTCGAAACTCACCTTTTCTAACTTGAAACTCACTTTTTTACCTCGAAACTTACCTTCTTTACCTCAAAACTAGCTTTTTCTTACTTGAAACTCACTATTTCTGACTCGAAACTCACTTTTTCTGACTCGAAACTCACGTTTTGCAACTAGAAACTCACTTTAATAACTCGAAACTCACTTTTTTAACTCGAAATCATTTTATCTGACTCTAAACTATCTTTTTTTAACTCGAAACTCACTTTTTCCGACTCGAAACTCACCTTTTTTCACTCGAAACTCACCTTTTCCGACTCGAAACTCACCTTTTCTCACTCGAAACTCACTTTTCTTTACTCGAAACTCACCTTTCTGACTTGAAACGCACTACTCACCAATAAATAAATCACCCAGCCGTTACGATAGAATGTAGTCACAATGGCGATATTGTAAAACAATCCCAAACCTTCTGCTGATGGTAATTTCTGACGGTGGTACATATGCAATCAACATCAGTGTCAAGGTATTGGGTTTTCCTTATTTCTTGTAATATCTCGCTCTGCATCTTGGCACAAGATACTGAAGGTGGGCTATTGTGGGCGGCTAATGTTTGTCGTATATCTGTCGTTTGTATATCTATCTTCTGTCTATTATCTGTCTATCCGTTAAATTCCTGTTTCCTATCCAAATTAACCTCGTTAAGATTTTAGAAACAATCGTCATCAAAGCTAGTGTGTCTTAATAAGCTCTATACCAATATCAAAACTTTGCCAAATGGGATTTCAGCGGAGTTGTAATTTGAAGGACATGGTGAGCGGACGGACGGAAGAACGACGTACGACGGACGATGAGTTATAAGAGGTAAGCTAAACATCAGTAGACAAGGTACACGCTACAGCTTCTTTAAATGTGCCCAAGATGGTCATCTACAAATGAAAAAGTACACCATATGAAATGTCACCTTAAAGAGGCAAACCCTAAATCTTAGTGCATTTTGAAATAACTGAAAAATATAGGCTATACAGTGTAACATTAATGCAAAGAATCTTTCCCAAACATACAAGATTCAGCATAAAACGTAATAGCAACCGATAAAAAAGCAAAATAAGAGTAGACGTGTTGTTCGACCGTATATTAATTTAATTTTACTGTTGGTTTTAATTCTGTTGTTGATAGCGTTTGATTGTAACATGTTGCCATGTTTGCTATTGTGCAAAAACGAGACACTTCTCAATATATGTTCTTCTTGAAAAAAATGTAATTATTATAATTCAGCCGATTTCTATCATTTTGAGAAAATAATCCGTTAGTTGTACAGTAGAGAATGTCAAAGGAATAACCAATTGTTATAAATGTTCCTGTAAGCAAAGATATATGCCAAAATTTATCTACCCGTATAATACTGGTTTCAAAACTTTACATTAGAATAACGCAAGAACTAATCAAAATAGTCATCTACATTAACATGGGAGTATCTCTAATTGAAAAGAAAATTAGTTTAAGTGCACAGCTGCTATTATGTAAACAATGATAATGTCCTCTTTCTGTATCATAACAAATTACGAAATGTCAGTTTTTGAAAACGAACACAGCTGCTGAGGCAGATAACACATGTTTATATTTATTACCTAACCGCTTGAGAATGTTTCTTGTTAGACGTTTGGCGCCAGGAAAATTCCACAAAAATAATTGCTTTTTCCTAAGTCTTACGCCCTACGTAAGGTAGCTGCATACCTTAGGACCAGAATTCAAAATGTGGACGGATAAGTAAGAATTTTGGTTCATGTAAAGATCCAAGTCTCTGTTTTCGCAACATAGAATTATTTTTTCATGTAAAATTCGCCACCTGGCGACATTTGTTATTTAACAAATATCGACCGTTTTTCTATATAATTTCGACTAATTTTAAATTAAGTTGCAAAGTAATGTATGTATGTATTTTTCATACCAAGTACTTTGTGTTTTTTTAAAGACATAGCAGCTACAAGGGAATCCGGGTACCAGACCCTTAACATGTCAGGTGTATAGCACCGATACACGCGAGACTACCTCTGGATTTCTAACCAATTCATCTCAGATAGGTGGGAAACACCGTTTCCGAAATTCCCAGTGCTCCGGTCGAGAATCGAACCGGGGACCTCCGGATTGGTTGTCCAGAGCGTTAGCCACTCGACCACCGCACCACCTATATTATTCTAATATGCGTGATAAATACTTTAATGAATTATTGCTTGATAAACCAAACTGTTTTCTAGTTCCTGTAAGTATGGTGCGGTGCGAAAAAAAAAATTTATTTCCCCAATGCATAATGTATTATGCAAGCGAACTAACAAAAATGTTGTTTATTCAATCGGTGAGTTATCAAAGGCGGCTTCAAAATTGATGACATGATACTTGCAAGAGTATTTGTTTTTCTGGCAAGTTCAAAGTTACGAGTCCGATTAAATATCGGCGACTCAAGCACTCGATAACTGAAGCGATTGTTATGTCCAGTCAAGCACTGAATTTGAAAGTATCTGACTTTTCTTAATTTCATTGCTATGTTTAAAATAAATTCTACACAAATACCTACCGGTATTGACAGATTGGATAAAAAATATGGTTCTAAGGGACAGTTGCATCCATTACCCAAAGCTGTTGCATTGATATCTGCATTAACTGGAACTTTTCGTGCCGTGTGCAAAAAATGATATGAAATACAATAACTTACAGCGTACAGTCTGAATTTGACCCTTGAGCTACAATCTATATGTCTACCACGGAATATTGACTCTGCTGCAGTAGCTGCATCTGTTGAGTGTGGCTTTGAACTCCTTTAACCCCCCCTGTATTCAACTGACGTAACACCCACGTATTTTTACATCTTTCCCAAACTTGTTGACATTTTGACAGTGACACGATTTCTTTTGTGGTGTTGAAACTTTTTAGGCAGTTCATGAAGAAAACTTATATCGAGATGGAACTAAGGGTTATTATGTTGAAAAAGAAATACTATCGTAAGTTTTGTATATTAAGTTAGGTCTTGGACTTTTAAATGTAACCTTGTACATAAATGACATGATCAGAGATTTTACATCAACTCGTACTATATGTTCACAAGCATGCATTTCTATGATGATATAGATGGCATTGTCATCGGTACTCTGCGAATGCTAAATACAAGGGTACAAATCTTGTTTGTTTGTAGACGCCTGTTTTATCAAATTTTAAGAAAATTAAATGAACAGTAAAAACGTAATCATGCCAAAAGATGAACTATACAGCTGTTACAAATCAGACATTAATGCATATAATTTTCACTGATATTTAAGCCATTGTATTCTGATAAGGTCGTCCTCAGCAAGGGCGAGTCTAATTATAAACTCATTTATTCTGTCCTGTTAGATACGTTTATCATATAAAACAATATACTTGATTTAACAATAATTAATTAACTATAATTTGTCTGAAAATTGTATTTTGAAATTAGATATGAATATTAAAATAGAGGATATGTCGTATTGTAAATACTCCTTCGGAAATTCTGCACTCTTGACCAGCTTAGTGAGTGAACATTCATACAGTTTTTTTACATAAATGCGATTACACATAAGATAAGCACTATATTTAAATCCATCGAAGCGAATATACTTAATGCACAATGACTTTCTGTGATTTTCATTCACTTTCAATGATAAGAACTTTAACATTTTAACCACATTTTAACCATCAGAAATAACACTTTTCATCATATCTACAGCGCCATCAACTTTAACCACGAAATCTGCTCGGTGGCTATTCTTGTTTACCGGATCGAGTCGTAACTTGGTGGACTTACAGGCTTTACTGAAAGTGGGATAGTTAAACTTGCACCGTCTGTCTGACTGTGTGTCCGTCTCGTTTCAGGGCTGTAACTTTGTCATTCATTGAAGGATTTTCAAAACTGGGCACAACTGTTCAGCACATCAAGACGACATGTCGCGTGCAAGACCTACATCCCTACCTCAAACGTCTAGGTCAGACTTAGAGTTTAAAGGTAAAAGAATCGTGTATACATAATAATTATGTATACATTTGTGTCCGGACTGTGACTTTGTCATGCATCGAAGGATTTTGGAATAACTTGGCACAGGTGTTCAACACATCAAGACGACGTGTCGCGTACAACTCAAGTTTAAAACGTACATAGCTAGTAAAACAATTTTCTCGTGGTTTAGAAAAATAATAGGAAATAAAAATTGACACACAGAAAATAAACATGCAGACACAATTAAGAGTAGTAAGATGCTTGTATGTTCTATAAATCATGAAAATCAGTGTCATTTCAAACATTGAAACTGCGTTACACAAACACGTAAATATCAGACATACAATGTACCAGAATGAAAATAGGTACAATAGACAATCCGACTATGTTTCAGTTACAAGACATTGCGTCACGAGTATCATCAATAGCAGAGCAAATGGTCAAATCTAGTATTAACAAAGTGAATTCAATTAAACCCAGTCGTACTTCCGGTTGCTCTTGCAACCGTACCTCATCGAACTTGTTCTTTAAACCTTTGTTTTGTCATGAAAGTAAAATTACAATACCGAAATATTTCGCTATTATACAGGTTCACAATATTGATTAGCTGCACACATACCATACCCCATACCCTCTTCATTCTATTGCATATTTGGCATTTTTGTATTTTTCATTTTGGGGAGAAAAGTGCACATGCCTACAGTGCCTACAGAAGCTACGCCCCTCAGGGCGTTATTTTGTCACCGGACAAACTGTATTTTTGCGTGACGTCAGTCAGTTTTCTTCTAATTAGCACTGTCAAGCGTTAGTGTACAAAACATAAAATACCACTTAAAAGACAAAGCTTTCTTTATATTATGGGTAAGTGTTGTATCCTGTAGATACAAACTCCACTTCAACAAACGTAACGGTTGCAACTATTATACCTAAAACACTTGAGTAAGCTTTTTCATATTATAACACAAACGTATAGTGCTTAACAGTCAAATTTTTATAGTATGTTAAGGTCTACACACACACACATGTATGTTATGTTGTTCGATGGTTTATCAAAATGTAACGATGAATTAACTTCCCTTACTTAAAATGGCTCATAAGCAAGACTAACTCATAGTGCTATATTTAATGCCAAATATACAGATCACACGTACACAATGTATTATAGATTTGCTTATAATTGAAAATACACTGTTGAATTGATAAATACCCGCCGATCAAACAAATTCACACAGTTCAACGACTTCATCAAATTCACACAGTTCAATAAATCATCGTTATATCAAATACACACAATTCAACAAGTTATCATCACTATTCACATCTCCACAGTTCGAATCATCATAGAATAATTACACTGTTCCTTCTATGAATAAATTGGACTGTTCCTTCTTTGAATAATATTAATTAAGAACCCCGAGTTCCTTCAATATCAAAAACCTTGAATTCAATTAAAGAATTCACGCTTTTATTCAACATATCTCTTAAGGATATGTAAATAACTATCATAATCAACCAATAAAACAAAATTTCAAAGCAACATAATAAAATAACTGAAATCTGGCGGAGGGAGAGTGGGACAAAGAAATAAATTTCTTGAAACGTGTGATCAAGTCAAAATCATATCTAACAGTGATGAGTAAATATCAGATAAAAGACAGGCCGGGCCTCAACAAAACAACTTTCTAAGACCAATCAAAAGTCTTATGACTATACTAATGAACCAATGAAATAGGCAGTTATTATTAACTGTCGACAAAGGAAAATGCCCAAATTCCTCAGAATAACCGAAATCCATGTGAATGCTGAATATTCAGTTCCTTAATTAAATATTTTAATAAATGATTAAAATAAACCGGTTGTTGCGTAATCATTGCTGGAAACCATACGATGTAAAATCAACATAGATAATGTTGGCTTTGGTGTAATATCACATAAATTCCACTCGTGAAGACATAAAGCTGTTAGATCTTTTTTCACTTGTGTCTGCGCCCACTCGTGAAAATATCGTTTTTGGTACCTACTTGGTCAAATGTTATCGTGATAATGCACAGGCACCAATAATTATCCTTTATATATTTAAACAAAATTATCAACCTTCAGTCAAGGATCGTGTCGATCTATATTTTAGGCCTATTTGGTCACTCATGTCTGAAATTTATTATATACCTACAAATATTCTGTCAAAAATACAGCCTTTATTCAACCATCAAATACGGCCTGACAGAAAAAATCCGTATTGTATGTACGTGCAATACGGACAATGCCATCAATGCGCAATCAATTGGCCCTAAAACACACATGAAGTTAATAACGTCGCTTTTGACTGGGTCCTAACTACTTGTTTATATGATGACGTCAATAAAATAACGTCGCACACAACGCATATTTCTCGCTAAAAAGAGTTTTTCTTCAATTTTATACTTGAAATTAGGTTAATCGCGCAGACAAGTGTCAAAAGGTATATAATAAAAGGGTTACTAGTATAGTAATGTGATCCGTAAGCCGGATTGGCTCTCATCGAGGTCGGATCACACTCGTGCTGCGCACTCGTGAGATCCGACACACGACTCGAGCGAATCCGGCATCCTGGATCACGTTACTATACTAATAACCCTATTGTATTAAACATATGCTTTCTAACAAATACAATGCCGTCTGCTTAAGATATAAGCTGTTTGCTTTTTGTAAACAACACTCTGCTAAGCACCACTATTTAAAGAAACAGATTTGCCCATATTGGAAGCCAGAAGATGTAGTTGTAAAAATCTAGGTTAAAATGGGTTTTTGGTAAGCAGAACGAACTGAATGGAACGCATGATTTAGACCGAAATAGTCACCAGTGTAAAATATACAGAATAACATTCATACAAACAAAAACGTTAAAAAACATGTTAAGACATTTCAACACCATTATTCCTTGATTCTTTTGAATTCACAAAGTGTATAAAATCGCATAAGCAAAGGTAATTTCAGATCGTACAGAAATACCAATTTGATTAAAAACGCTATGCTATGAGGATCTGGGGACGACCAGTAGAAGGTCACGTGCGGACGTTTCCCATCTCCGTACATTCATGTACAGAATCAGGATAAACAGTATAGCACGTCATTTTTTTACCACTAAATCAGAAATATGTTACAGTAGCACGTTTTCCGTGTTCTATTTTATAGTGTATTCTGTATTCTATATATGTTCATAATTCACGTAAAATATTCACGAGACCATAACTTATCAACAGCAAAATTTGCACTGAAAAAAACCTAATCCAACATTTTTGTTTTCATTTAATTATCTGACATTGCACTTAAACAGTTAAATACGCACAAGAGGAACACCAAAACCTTAACTAATGAGTATAGTAAGCCGGAACATTTCATATTGAGAACCATTTTCCATCGCGCATTCAGAGTGTGTGCACAATTCAAATTTTGTAAAGCGTCAACTTGAGTGTTACACATTATAAAGTAGGCAAACGTTAGCGTATGCAATGGCAGGACTTCGCAATTTTATTATTTTCTGCCTTTTCTTTCTTAATCTGAAATATGTAAAACCTGATTCATTTACTGCAGAATTTGTGTTTGATGCTCTTTCCAGAAGATTGGATTACGTTATGCAAGAAGTTAACGTTGTAAAATCTGATATTAAAGATATAAAATTGGAGATTAATGATATCGGACAAAAAATAGAAAATATCGAAGAAAAGGTTTCAAATGTCATTAAAATAACGGAAAAGAGAGGTAAGGGATTGTCAAAATCGGTGACGTCTGAAAAATTTGAAAGACAGGCAAAATCATTACACAGGATGTTAGCAGCTGAAAAAGCCAAATTGCGGAAAACGACCGATCGAGTTCGAAATACGTTTAGTGAATTTGAATTGAACTTTAGATCACAGTTGTCGATAACAAATATCTCTCTTGTTAATTCGATAGAAAATCTTCGGCAAACCCTGACGGATCACCAGAACGAAACAGACGCTACTTTGTTAACTATAAGGAATGAAACAGACGTTAGAATGAAGGAAATTAACAACACGGTCTTAGAGATGTCAAAGGACTCATTGAAAAAGATACATGAAGTAGAAGAAACTATCAGCAACGAAGTTAAAGCCGATTTGGAAAGTGTGAAACATGAGTTCGGTAGCAGATTACACTCCGAAATCACCACTCTTACAGCCAAGCTAACTGTGCTAGAGAAAAAACATGGTAAGTCTACATAATGTATGTATTAACCCATATATACCTAGATTGTTTTACAATGAGATCTTTTTACTTAAAATCTGGGCAAGACTAATTCTTTAAATAGGGGTGTTTCGCAGAAAAGATGTTAGAAAGTGAACAAGTTCTCTTGTGGGAAACAGCCGACCATCGTCAAAATCCGTTTAGTGATTTTCAATCGAACTTGTCGTTGAAGAATATCTCTTTTGTTAATTCGATAGATGAGCCTATATATATTGACATTAAAACTAAAATTATTAACAAAAACAAATTTAATAACAAATACAACTGAAGTTTTGAGCAAATATTTCACATATGAGTGGAAAATGAGGTGACCTATCATATAGTGACAAACATTCAATTTAGAGCATACTAATAAAATCTTTTTTGCAAAATAGTGCTGTGTAATTTTAACAATTTTTTTTATCTTCACAATTCATCAATTGTGAGACCTTCAAAGTTTTAGGATTTTTTAAATGATATTGACTTAAGTATTTTTTAGTGCATATAAAAAGGTCGAGTGGATAGAATTACTGCCATATATTCATTTAACATCTCACTAAGGGTAAGCGGTTCGATTCACGCTACTGATCAGCCTCTCAATGTGAGGAAGCAGGTATATTCTTACGGAAGATGGGAGTCTTGTACTTGTCCTTCCCAGGAAAGTAGTCAAATAAACTGCATGCCGCTAAATAAATAGAGAATATTTGTTTGTTTCAGTGAAATATCAATTTTATTTCACAAGTGAACACCAAACATTGATATTTTCACGAGTGGCGTAGCCACGAGTGAAAATGTCATTTGTTTGGTGTTCACGAGTGAGATAAAATTGATATTTCACTGAAACAAACAAATTTTCTTTTTTATTTTATGTTTTTTGGCAAAATATTCAGTAAAATTTGGAATTATAGTATTTCTTATTTCACATGGAGAACCCCAGAATGATTACTACCATCATTACTGAAAACGCAACAAAAGTAGTTCAAAATATTTTGATTATTTCAGATAAAAGTATTTAAGAAGTCCTATCTATCTTTATCATACAACAAAATGAAACATCAATTCAGTAGATATATAGGCATAAATTGATTAATTTTATTAAATAAGTCTGCACTTCGTCACACCATGAATCGTGGCGTAACAGCTGTTCATTCATTAAAAAATGCTCGGTCCAGGGCTGACCTAAGTGCAAAATTTGTCACAATTTAATGCATTTGTGAATAATGAGCGATTGTAGAGGTAGTTTTCCACTTTTTATAGGTGACTTATAGGTTTCAGACCATGATCATACAAGTATTAAGAAATTACTGTGAAAATTGGATGGTGGGTGAAAAAAAATGAAAATCAACAATTTCTCAAATTTTTATTCAAAATTGCTATAGATGGATAGAAAATGATCTAACTAAGAAAATGAATACCAACAACCCTATGTTTATTTCAAAAATAAAAATTTTACAGCCATTTTTCGATTTTATGTAATGTTCTATCACCTATAAATGAGGGGAAATATGTATCTCATAGGTGAGATTTTGGATAAAGCTAAGTATTTTAGCGTAATTAATCACTCACTGTCAATCATGTGTATGATACTTTTGTATAGATGACGAACTGGAGATTCTGGGTGTGAAAATATGGGACTTTTGTTTAGAATGTGGTTAAAAAGTAGTTCGGCAAAAACAGTGAAAATAAAAATGATATTTTCACTGCTTTGAAACAATGAAATACCAATTTTATTTCACCGATGTATTTCAGTATTTCACTGAAAAGCATAAAATAAACAATCTACTTCTGAAAAAAGGGTGTTCAAACAGACTGAGAAAAACTGAAATCTAGTCAAATAAGGACCTGTGATTTTTCATTTATTTTTGGCTCTTGAACTCATATGACTAATTTATAAAAGAACTTTTATTGTCGTATCAATTTTAAAGTAGTTTTCATTTTCAAGCATTTCAAGACTTTGAATGTTTACTCTAACGCTGTTAAACAGAAAACTTGTCTACACGTAAAAACTGACTTAAGTTTAACAATTAATTAAAGGGTTGCTTAAGGAACAATTGTTAGGTTTCTTATTTTTTCAAATTCTGACCGATAGAACTGGACAATACATACTGTCAACTACAGTCGTGTACGGTACAATAGAACCTATAGAGATCTTTGCTGACAGGTTGCTTTTTCTAAACTTGTTTTTCAATTATAGATGAAAGGTGCTTTGTCTTTTTGCTGCTTATCCTTGTGTCAACGGCGGTATCACTTCTGCTACTTATACGGCTCTTTCATTTTTGATTTCAGAAATGCTCTTTGTTATAGCTTAAATTAAGTCTGCATGGCTTTAAAACAGTTAGATATTGGTAATGTGAATGAATGACGACGACATTTTTGGTATCTACGGCAGTATCTCTTCTGTTACTTATTCGCGTTTGAATAAGGAATAAGCAACCAGTTCCTTATTCGACTTTTTTTCGTTTAAAAAAAGGCTCATTGTGATAGCTTAAATCAAGTTTGCTTGGCCTTAAAACAGTTGGATTAAAAGTTTCTGTCATGAGCACGAGGTTCAGATCGAAATATCCGTCACCGAGGGTAACTGTTTCGGCGGGAACGAGGCTCTGCCGAGTTCCCACAAAACAATTACCAGAGGTGACGGATATTTCCATCTGAGCCAAGTGTCTCATGATGGAAACTTTTTCTTGCATACCGTCTTGCACTTTAAAGTAGATTTCTAAATGCAAACTTATCAAAACGATGAATTATCATGAAAAACAAACGATTTTCCGACGTCTTGTTTAGGAAAGTGACGTCACAATGTTTATAACGTTACGTCATAAGTAATTCACGAGTCTCAGAGTCGTCTGGCAGAGGAGGGGTGCCAGACCGGTTTTTCCGGCATGGGCAAAATCACCGGAAATGCCGTTCCGATATGCAAGAAATTGGTAATGTGAAAGAATGATGAGGAATAAGTAACCAGTTCCTTATTCTTTATTCGAAAAAGGAATAAAGAATAAGTAACCAACTTTGTAGTCATGCCCAAGTATTGTTTTAACGCATTTAATTTGATGCATTAAAATGTTGACGCTTTTATAAATAATTTCAGGGGAAAGTATTACTTAGTAAAATCCTTTTTCGTGCCAAAGTGTCCACGAACCTTCCGGGAATAGCCTACATACGTTATTAAAGGGGCACTCCCTATATTTAGCAGAATATATTCTCGAAACATTAATAATGTGTTTAATGAGCGTAAAGTGATACATAAATACAATTTAAAGAGAAACCTATATTAAAAATGCCTCAATTTAGCACAAATAATCAACATAAACGTATTCTGTAATAAAACGCCATCCACCAATTAATTGTACAACAACCATTGAATGGTTTACGGTACTGCAAGTAAAGAAAATATGTTCATTTCATATACATGTAAATGTATTATATCTTTTCAGGAATTAAAGCCTCATTCTTAGTAAGGTCGGCAATCAGAGGTAGTGACGGTATACTTCGGTTTTCAACAGTACTTTTGAATGAAGGATCACACTACGACACGACGACGGGAATATATACATGTCACTATCCAGGACTGTATGCTTTTATTGCTAATCTAGTTGAAACCGGGTCTGGCGACAATAACATTTATTGTGGTATAAGGAGAAATCGTTCTGATCTCAGCTATATTATTTCGCGACAAGGTAAAATAGACTATAAGCAATCAGTAGACGGACGGGGATCAGTGACAGGTGCTGCTACAGTACGTCTAGTGAAAGGAGATCAGGTAGATGTCTATTGTCGCAGTTACACGGGAATCAGACTACATCTTTCATCCTTTACTGGCTTCCTGGTTAGTACTGATCCTTAAGACCATATTTATTATTAATATAACAATGTAGGTACAGAATGTATAAAAGACTAAAATATAATATCTTGATTCGAAATATAAATTAGTTTCGCTGTTTAATCATGTTTTAAATGTTTTGATATGGTTTTACATTAACTGACAAGTCATAGGATTACATCACGTTTAAATTCCGTGTATCCTAAAAATTGTTTTAAGGATGTTGGATACTCATAGTGTAATAAATAAGATTTTTCAAAACTCTATTGTTTTAATACCCAATCATACTGCATCACGGAAATGTAAGAAAAACATGGTTGTGTCTATGTATCTTTTCTCAAGTAAATCTAAAGTTAACTTGTATCACTGACGTAAAAAGATTTTGGATATTGCGAGTTTGGACGTGCCCAGTTTCCACGTTCACTAGTACTCTGTTCACAAAACGGTTCCCCACCTATCAATAAATTTTTAAAATTTAATTTGTTTATACTTGTTTGTTTTCGAGTCTGATACATGTTTTTTTTCGTTTTGCCATAAAATCAACTAAATTTTCAAAATTGTTCCGTATTATAAAGCAATACAGTCACGTTGTCTTGTTATCCTTCATTACCTTACAAAACTAAGTTAAAATTGCAGCTTTTTGTTCAAAATTTAATAATAATTTCTGTTCTGTGTAAAGATTTTACAACATTTGTAGGAATTCCTGTTAGGTTAATACTAATTTATTTTAGCTCGATTTTGAAGAAAGCTGATTGAGTCCGCTCCATGTGAAAACCAGTACTGGTGTGATATGAGGAGGTACGTTCGAAACACCAGTGGGGCTCGAACCCGAAACCTCCGGGATGAGCGGCAGACACCACCGCTCCACTTAAATTCTGTTTACTAACTCATATTGACTTCATGTGTAATATACGATGAAATAACATATATCTTTATACACTGTGTCACAGAGATACTTTGCGCGTGGCAAAGACCCCCATTCCTCTGCTACAACCCACTGAACCACTTATACAAGCCGCAAACAGTTTTCGAAAAATAATATATTCATATGTTATACAGCATATAAACTTTAAGGTATTTGTCTCAAAGAGTGGGGAAAATAACCCAGTCTATTTCAACGCTAATTTTCAGCCGATTTCACTTAGTCGCAGAAATGATTATGCTTCCAAAGCATATATATTTTCTTACACATTTCTTATATATGGTTACAATTAAGTGAGTATTTCACGAAAACGTAACTCCGTCGAGTCACTATCGACACGAACAATCGCTTGGTTCTGAAATGAAAGTATCATGTGGAACAAATAACTGGGTACATGTTTGTTTACATCCGTCAAAGTGGACTTTTTTTCAAAACATGTTCGAGCGCAATTTTTTTATTCATTATTAAAATTAATTTTTAGAATGTCTTAGACAAATTATTCCTTATACTAGCAGAACATTAAGAAAAGTCCCAGGTTAAATCACGTTAACAAATATTTTGAGTGTTTGTTCCCTGTCTGTAAGTGACATAGTCGGCAAGAGCGGAACGCAATGCACATGCTCCTGGGTCACCGACTTCAAAATGGAATAAATGGCACTTTGTTGACAAGTTCGTTGGAAAATATGGCTCGCAAAGTTTTATTATATGGAATGAGATATTATTTAGACAAGTAAGTTCTTTCGTTTCGTTCTATAGAGATAGGATGTATTGGTTCCCTGTCTGTAGGCGACATCAATTCAAATGCATATTTAAAGTAATTATAACAATGACCTCTTGTCATAAAATACAAATGAAAAAGTAAATATGTTACCAAACGAGTACAGGGCTGCAATTCAAAGTGCATGTACCCCACCCACATGTTCGCGTCTATCAATATTATCATTAACATTTTACTTTACTTTTTCGTGCCTTTTTGTTCTAGTATCTGTTGAGAAAACGTTGGTTCCAATATTTTTGAAACGAAATTATGTACCCAACTTTGCAAGATTCATTATAGACTGTTTGTTATTGTAAGTTAATAATCCATTGATATGTATAACAGTACACTTGTATATATAGAGGATAATTGTTGTTTTTGGTGTAATATCACGTTATAATTTCACCGAGTGGGCACCAAAAGTGATTTTTCACGAGTGGCGCAGCCACGAGTGAAAATAACTACTTCTGGTATTCGCGAGTGAAATAAACGTGATATTACACCGATACCAACACTTTTTCTGTTTATTTTATGGTTAAAACTCTACTTTTGTTCATTTTGTTTCTATCGCGGGACACGTCATCAGAAAACATATTCTTGCATATCGGATCGGCATATCTGGTGATTTTGCCCATGCCGGTAAATCCGGTCTGGCACCCCTCCTCTGCCAGACGACTCTCGTGAATCACTTATGAGGTAACGTTATAAACATTGTGACGTCAATTTCCTAAACACAACGTCGGAAAATCGTTTGTTTTTCATGATAATTCATCATTTTGATTAGTATGCATTTAGAAATCTACTTTAAAGTGCAAGACGGTATGCAAGAAAAAGTTTCCATCATGAGACACTTGGCTCAGATGAAAATATCCGTCACCTCGGGTAATTGTTTTGTGGGAACTCGGCAGAGCCTCGTTCCCGCCGAAACAGTTACCCTCGGTAAAGGATATTTCGATCTGAACCTCGTGCTCATGACAGAAACTTTTAATCCAACTGTTTTAAGGCCAAGCAAACTTGATTTAAGCTATCACAATGAGCCTTTTTTTTAAACGAAAAAAAGTCGAATAAAAATGGTAATTTACTGTTTCAAAATTGTGGATTATCACTTTTATTTCACTGAGAAAACTCTATAATTCACTGGAAAACATGAAATAAAGTTGCATCTTTCTGTCTTCATGGGAACATTTTGTATATTTATGTTTGTTTGATATCTGTTACTGTTAGTTTGATATTTGTTTATTTTAATCATTTGAAATAAATATGCTATTATCAGTAGTACAGATTGTATTAGTTATATATGTCGTTTGAGGAATGAGCCAAAAAACATCCATTTTATCTCATCCATGCACCATTAAATGCAGTTTGAAAAGTCTCAAATATACCAAACAAGTAAAATATTGCTGCTAAAGCATCAAAAGTATACGGCATAAAAAGGAAAGGAGATGTCTGCCTCTAATTAGTGTTTGTAGACGTGTTATATCTAGGTTGTAGCAAATACCAAAAAAAATGTTATTGTTCTGTCGGGTTTCCCGAGCTCAGAGTCACTACATGTACGCTAAAATGACCCTATGCCGTTCTAGAAACTAAATAAAACACGTGTTCACTCAGTCAAATACACAATTTCAACTCAAAATAACTTTTAGCGTATTTGTTAGAGCTTACTAAAATTCCTAAATATGTACATGCTAAGAGGTCCGTTTGAAATTAATTTAAGTTGAAAAAATTATTATGACTTTAAAATCCGATTTCTTATTTCATTATTTTCAAATCATGTCGCTTGCAAAACTACTAACCAGAAAGGGAAAGTTATATTCTCTGCTGATACGTTCTGCATGTTTCAAGTAAGAATAAAACAAACGGTATCAGCGATTGGTTAAACTTTGACTATTCCGAGTTTAAACGATATCCGAGAATAAACGAAAACGCTCTACAATTCTACGTAACATTTCTGAACATGCATAAACACCCCGGACCCGAGTTACATTTACTTCTCTATGTATATTGTCTGTAAAATCCGTCTTTGTTTATATTGTCTGCAAAGTTCGTCTGCAAAGTATACGCGTATTTGTACCGTTCCGAATCCTATCGTCTGAATTCGAGTTGCCTTTAGATGGACAACTCCCTCACTATTTCCTTGCTATTTTGAATGACACGTTATTTACTAACGATATCAATGTTATTACTTTAGTCCTGTTGATTTAAAAATTGTTAGTCCTGTTTATTTAAGTATTGTGGCAAATTTGCAAGTTGAGCTTACGTTTAATGGTACGAAATAACAATGGGCGAAAAACACATGTTCCACTTCCGTGATTCCGTAAATTGGTTCCCCCCCTTTTTTTCTTTTTTTCCCCCTTCGAGGAAAAAAATGCAGATAACTGTGGGAAACATGAGGTCACGTGCTCCTTTATGGCAAACATTATAAGCAACCTGATGCGCCGTGTAATGATACTATACTTTTGTAGCTTGCATGTTGCGTTTTTCAACAAAGTGATATAAGTGAAAACAGTTTAAAGTGACATTATGCGCATTTTTTTCAAGTAAAAATCCAGCTGAATATGGTGTGTGTACAAAAGCGTAGAGGAAATAATAGCTTTTAACCCAATACACCAAACTCTTCACGCTACCAGTATGAAATAATAACTTTCCAAATATTGATTTTCTTATTTGACTGGGAGAGTCAATTTAAGAAAAGAACAACTGCATGCAGGAGTTGCTTCCCTTCCACTGCAAAACACAATCAACTATCATTTTATCAGTCCGATTTTTTATATCTAAAGCACCAACTTCAAATACTAATGCGGCATAATCATTAATTTAACACATTTAAAGAACAGCAACCAAAAAATACATTTATAAAACTGTCACCAAAAATACACTATGTGCAGTAAGATGCGCATAATGTCACTTTAAGGAAAAATTAATGTGGTAATTACTAATTAAATATTTCATTAATGTTTGTTTCTGTACATAGCGTGACATGTGGAAGAGAGATCTGCACAAAGTCATACTAGTATTTGGAGGCACGTGGAGTCTCGATACGGGTCACGTTGAGTCCTAGTATGGATTTGACATAGAATTTCGGGACTCTGAATAAAAACGAGGCTAGATTTAGTTCAGCAAGTCTAATATGGAATTACATTGGACTGTCATGTGGTACAAATGCTAGAAGGCCATTGGTTATAATTCAGATGATGTAAAATAATATAAAGTACATTTACTACAGTTGTTTTTGTTTTGTTGTATGAGTTTAATGCCCGTTTAAACCATATACGTATTTCGATCATTTTACAGGCAGGTAGTTGACCTAATCATCACTGTTCGCAGAGCTAAAGCAAATGTGCATGAAAAACTATATTCAAAACAATTTTAACTCTTTAAAAACAAAATCCTAAAAAGGAGTAATTAATTTCTATAGAAAAATCAGTAAACACAATCAAAACTTTATACATGTATACTATTTTGAGATAGCAAACTGAACTTTTATTTCTATAAAGGTTGCGCGTGATTAAAACAGTACATCGATATAGGTCACTCTAAACCGATTCAAAGATTTGGACACGCAATAAAGCAACGCTTCAACATTAATGTCAAAGGAACGTGAAAATGAACAAGAACCAAAGAAGCTTAATTTTTAAAAGAGGTCAAAGTAAGACTAACTCTGAGGTGTATTGAATGTTATAGTACATGTATAAGCTTGATACTGATATGAAAATATAGGTCGTTGACATAATAATAATAATAATAATAATAATAATAATAATAGTAATAAAAATAATAATAATAATAATAATAATAATATCTTTATTTCCTCCAATATTGAAGAGCATATTAAGAGCACGTTATCTGTGTTAATGTAAAGACAAGTGACCCAAAAGTGTTCTGTTATTCGTTTATATTTCAAATTTCAAGAGTTTCTTCACATAATAATCTCTGTGGCATATATATCTACAAACGGCCTTAATATCCAGCTCCTATTGCCTGATTTTATTTTGAAGTAATGTCATACTGACTTAATATTCAGTTTTTCAGATAATTTCCCGGGCTAATTGAAATAGTAGATTTAAGTATTAGTTAGAGTTTATTAAGTCAAATTTTAACAATTAAGAAACCCTAAGGGAGCGAGCGGTAGCGAGCGACCGGGGTTTCTTAATTGCTAAAATTTGACTTAATAAACTCTAACTTACATAATGTTTAACCTCATTTGACCTTTTGCATAGCCACCGACATATATTGTGACACGGACCTATGTGTATATAGGTCCGTGATTGTGGGCGGAGCTAAAGTGCTTTCTATTTAGAGCGAACTCTTAATAAATTAAGTGTTATAGAGCGAACTCTTAATAAATTAAGTGTTTTAATAAAAAAGAAAGACGTTTATTTGAAAATCTGAGCGATTTAATTGGTGGGCAAATGGGGTCAAACACTATGTAACGGTACAATTTAAAGGTGCATATTATACAGAGTCGTACTAAGTATAAGTTAGTTTATTCAGTCAAATTGTAACAATTAAGAAACCCAAAGGGGGCGAGCGGTAGCGAGTGTCAAACAATTGTGTCCTCAAATTCTTTTATGAAGTATCACGATATGTAATTATTTGTTAAAATATGTCGTTACTTTTACAAATAATCACGATAGGTTTTAAAAGGTTATGTTCTATTCATTTAGTTGGACCACACGTTAATGCACATAATCATATGTATTTGTGTTTCTGATAATAATGAAAAGTGATCTGTTAACTTTGGAGTTGGTAAACACAATATTTACCTTCCAGCTGGCATACGTAACGTTCATTTTGTTTGTAGATTTTTATCAACATACCTAAGCAATAACAAACTGACAATCTCTAAATAGAAAATCTGGCCTGTGTCAAGGCTACAGGCAGTTCATTGTCATGTAACTGTCGTTTCAACAATATTTCATTCACGCATACACGACCATCATTTATAGGAAGGGTCCGTATTAGACTCCTATCCTCCGTAAGAAATTGTCAACTTTCTAAAAAGAATAGTGAGTTTAATACCGGTGCTTGTACCCATGACCCTCAATCAGTGATAGGTTTAGTGAATCGAATCGAATGGTGGATGGTCGGCAGGTTTGGACGCACACTTGTGTAACTCTGTGTAAATATTCGTTATACTTAAAATACCAACTTAAAGGTGAATTTTCCGAGTAAAACTAAAATTTATCGATATTTGACTAAAACGTGGACTAGTCATTAGCAACTTAATTGAAATAATATTCGCTATGACAGCTGTCCAGAAATAAATCTACTGTGCTAAACTCGAAGCAGTATATTTGCATGAAACCCAAAATACTTCATTCTCTAGACGCTGGAGATTAATTTCGTCTGCGCAGCAACATATGTTAATCATTATATGCCAAAAATATTGCCAAAGTCTGATCAACTTTATGGAACACGTTGTTTACTGACTTTGTATTTAATCTTGTGGTATGTGAACGTCAGAAATATCACGGATATCTCGCGCGCTAGGAGATGTCGTTATCTGGCAACTTTCATGTTGGCATGATATACAGAGAACTTGTTACAGAAGATAAGTATGCTTACTGCAGTCAAACTGTCGAATGTGAGATTTTACCTCGACCTTTCGAAGCTATCATAGGTGTCGGCGTTACACCTTGGTTAAGTATTCCGTACAACCGCACTTTTATTCAAAACCAGTAGAGATATTGCTTTAAAACGTGCACTCTGTGAACGTTTTGTCAGAATTATGGGCCTTTTTCAGTTTTGAAATACATTGATTCAGGTTGAAATCGACTTATTGACTTATCCATTTGATATATTGCTGTGGAATTTATTTGGAATACTTGTTTGCACCATGACCTTCATCTGAAAGCAAGAAAATGTAACTCTGTCAAGCATTTTCAAATTAATGCCCTTTATCGACTTCAGACTCTGGGTTAAGTTTTTCGTACCATGCAGTCCACTTTTGACTTAATCATTTGTGATAATACATGTACTTTGAAATTGGAATACATGTACTTGTATACCATCATGACACCCACCTGTAACCAAATGCCTGTTTGATCAACAACATATTGTAATAAACACCATATTCACATGTTTTCGCAAGTGTCCGGTTTAATGATGGTTGTCCGTGTTTGGTGGTCTCAAACCAGTACATGTAGTATACGTGCAGGTATTCTGTACGTGCTTTTAGAAAAAGAATCCTAAAGGAAACTTGGCGACTATAGAGATTTCTAATTAGAACAAGCTTATAACTTGACGAGTCATCATATGTCCTTTGTTCACACGAACCTCTTAGTTCTTGTTTTTCTACCATTCTTTACTATATTTCAATGCATGTTTTATATTTAAACATAGGACAAGAGAATTTATTGAAGAGTATTTCGTTTTTCAGTTTTTTTAATTCTAAGAAGTATGCGGTTTGTGACAAGATAGGGCAAAATAGATAAAATATACTCGAGAACCAGTTTTCCATATTCATGTAACCTAGAGGAACGATTGACAGTTTTGAAAAAAATAGGACTCTAACAGATAGATATGTAGGACCTACTTGTGTTGCAAAAATATATGTTTCTAAGACTGTATGTTTTAAAACTTGAGAGCTTTGGGTTAGGAGTCCAACGCTCTACGGAATGTGATCCTGTGGTCTCTAAGGGGAGGCAAGGATAGATGAAGATAATACGCTTGTGCAATCTCCTGCCTCATAGTACAACATTTGCACGTTAAAAGTATATTTCAATACATTTTAAATATATAGAAAAGACGCTTCGTTCTTATACATTAGTATATTCCTTTATTTATCAAAAACAAAATAATTCGTCTAATACAATTTAAACAAAGGATGCTAAGTTGTTGTTATGCCATAGTACTTCTGGTCAGTATGTAATGTAAACTATCGTTTAATTTGTTCCTGGTCAGTATGTAATGTAAATTATCGTTTAATTTTATAAAATTTGTGAATAAAACGTATCTTAAGAGTACAATATTAAAGACATAGAGATTAATCAAGACAGTAACTTTTCACAAAGTTTTATCAAAGCGGATTAAGCGCTTCAAACATGAAACACTTTTAAAAGGGTCTTTAGATTCGCTCTAGTCCGTATAGTTTTGTCTTTCTATCTTAAAGCTGGCTTTACATTAATCACTAAACTAAGCTGTCAACTAAATCAGTGTTCATTCCGATAGAAGAAAATTATAAAGGCAGAGTCGGCAAATCAAATAGGCTAATCATATTCTTCATATTACATGAAATATCAGAAATTCCAATAGCATTTACTGTAACAAACGAAATAAAAGAGGGTCAAGATGATCCTATATCGCCGCCTTGCTACCATTGGCTATAACACAAGGTCAACAATAGCAGAAAGGGTAGATTTTGATTGGGTAGGGGGTCCTGATTTGAACAATTTTGCTTGAAGTCAACTACAGAATGCTACAATCAAAATATACAAGCTCTGGGCCATGTGGCTCTAGACAAGGAAGGTTTTGAAGTTTTGCCTATATAAGCCTTGTGTAAAATCAAGTGGCCCACGGGCGGGAAATTTTTGACCCCGGGGTAATGATTTGAACAATCTTGGTAGAGATCCACTATGCACTCATACATGCTAAATATCAACGCTCTAGGCCTTGTGGTTCGAGAAACGAAGATTTAAAAGTTTTCCTTATATGCTTAAGCCTTTGTTGAATCAAATGACCCCCAGGCAGAGTAAATTTTGTCCCGATGAGCAATCGTTTGAACAATCTTGCTCTAGCTTTATGGTTTCAGAGATTTTAATTTTCTTTCCTATAAAAGCCTATCTTAAATAAAGTGTTTCCCGGGGTGGGGGCGGTTCATTTTGAATCGAAGGTCATGATTAGAGGTCCACTAAGCAATGCTACATGCTAAGTATCTAAGCTTTAGGCCTTGTGATTTTAGAGAGCTTTTCTTATTTATTTCCCTAGCATCAAACGTTCTACATGGCACGAAATCTATTTCATTTTGAAAGAACTTCCTGCAAGGAACATTCCTGCAAAGTTTCATCAACACTGACCCAATGGTATCTGATGAAATGTCGTTAGAAAGAAATGATGGACGGACGGACGGACGAAGTACGACGGACGATGAGTGGTCGTAATATTTCACTCCGGCAATTTGTGCTAGGTGAGCTTCTAAAACGAGGTATCATATCATATTCACCGTAAGAAAAATACAGTCTTAAACCAATGGGTCAGCATTAAATTTTCCCCTGAATCATGCCATTGAACACATTAAATCAGAAATATAGTTACGCAGATCATATTTTCTTTAAAGCAAGAGGTACATAAAACTACTGAAATATAGCATAAAAGCAGCATTTTGCTAGATTTAAATGCAAGCAGGGTTTATGTTGTTTTGTCTTCTCGTTTTCTCATTATGGTCGTTTCACGAAAATTTATTTTTGCAAACGTCAAATTTAACAAAAATAGACTGTAAGTTTGCATTGTCACGTGGTGGCATGTGAGGGCGTCCAGTTAAATTCAATTGTGGAGTTCAGTAATAAGGAACAAAGTTTCGTCGAAAAAAAAGTAAAAAAATATGAACTAATTAGCTTTTGAAGATTATAGCTTCACTTACACTATTTCTATGCGGGTTATCTATTAATGCTACAAAAACATTTCTGTCAAACACCCAATATTCAGAAACAGTTTTTTATAAACACGTAAGTTACATTCCTACAACAACATTCCTCCTGTCTGAGACTGTATCTCCTACGATATAACTTTTCATATGCATGTACATGTAACTGGCGTACATTCTACATAACAGAAAAGAATGATCAAAAGTACATGTATATTCAGACATAAAAAAGAATTTTTAAAATCTCTTTTCTACTATAACTTTGTAGGGTTTAACGACCAAGCCGTTGATTCCGCCAACCGGCTTGATGTCCGGACATTTTCCTGATACCATTTTCCATCTATAACGCTGCATCAGACTCGCAAATATCAAATGAAGCTCCGGTTTTGCCACAAATTCGGCTAGACACACTCTCTTTCCCGCCGAAAATGGCAGCCAGCTTTTCGGTTTCTGTCCCAGCTTTCCGTTTTCATCAAGATATCTCTCTGGTTTGAAACGGTCGACTTCCTCCCAAGCATCCGGATCATGATGCAGGGCCCAGTGGTTTATTGTGACTATGGTTCCTTTAGGGATTGTGTATCCACCTTCAAATACATATTTAACCTCATTTGAATATTATACATGCTCCTTGTGTTTAAACATTACATACTAAACTGTACTACATGTATACCCAATTGGTGGAAGAAAATTCAACACCCTCCGTAGCATTGTTTTGGGCAGATCTTAACATCGAACACTTGGGCAACTTAGACATATTTTAATATGGAACCCTCGGGCAGAACTCAACATCGGACCCTTAGGCAGAACTTAATACCGTTTAATTGGGTAGAACAAAAATGCCATACACTTGGGCAGAATTTAATGTTGCACACTCGGGCAGAACTAAACACCGTATACTTGGGCAGTACTTAATACGGCACAGTCAGGCTAAACTAAATGCGGTATACTTGGGCAGCACTTAATACGGCACAGTCAGGCTAAACTAAATGCGGTAACCTGGGAGCATTAATATGGCACAAACTTGGGCAGAACTAAACATCGTACACATGGGCAGAACTTAACTCCAGACTATTGGGCACAATACATTGATGAAACATACTTAAATATATCTAGCCTTCTACAGCAAAATGTAAATTTTTTGA
>JAFMSR010002499.1:0-23633 GCA_022818135.1 Saxidomus purpurata
CCACCATCGTAGTATTATGTTTTAAAGAAGAACAAATTAAAAATAACTACCTGCTTCAGAGTCTGACCATATGTTTACGCAATTCATTAACATTCAGTGCGCATGATCAACAGGAAGACGAAACAACGATAGTAAAAACACGATACCACGATGGTAAAAACCCGAAGCAACGATGAAAACACGATACTACAATGGTGAAAACACGATACGTGTACTACGATGGTGAAAGCACGAAACTACGATGGTGAAAACACGAAATAACGATGATGAAAACATAAAACAACAATGGTGAACACGAAAAAAGGATGACGCGTTTTCACCATCGTAGTTTAGTGTTTTCATCATCATTGTTTCGCGTTTTCACCATCGTAGTATCGTTTTATCGTTGCTACATTGTAAGCATATGCGGTGATGGCCCTAACGGGACACCGTACTCAGTGTATGCTTACCACTACACCACAGCGGCCGTTGCGTAAAAGAAGCCGCTTTGGTAATAAAAAGTCATGACGTCACAATAAAGTTAAAAATAACTTCAGTATATAAAGTCAATTAGCACGACGAAAATGAAAATCCAGAAACCCGTGGTTCGAGTCCCAGCTGCGGTGTGCCGATTTTTTTGTGATTTTTCTGTATATATATTACCTTGGCACAATTATTCCATAGGTACTTGCCAGTCTCTGTGTCATACTTCTATATCCAAGTGCGCTTCCGCTTCCTCGAATCTCGTTCTGCAATTCATGTTTTGTGTCATGATTTTATTTTAACAGGGTGCACAGGTCATAAAAATATTTTGATAAAGCGGAATAACAAGTTAATGAAAGGCTTAAGATCTCGATCCAGTAGTTCATTTTGTACAAAAAATGTCATAAACCAAATCAGTTTTCTGAGTTCTTATTAAAGTTGTAAACCTGAGACCACATAGACTCTTTATCTGTCCACATGCCTTTAATCCAACAGAGTAATATATTTAATACAAAATATAATGCCGATTATTATATCACAAAAAGTGACACTTTATCCAGATTGTAATTAGATCTACTCAGAATTACAAAAATCTCAAAGTACATAACTTAGCCAATAAAAGTTGGTAGAAATATTATATCTAAGTTGTTTGGATTTCAGATTTTTTAAAAACGTGATAAAAATACAAATTTTAAGATCACCCTGTCAGTAAGAAAGGGTAAATAAGACTAAATTCAAGGAAATTTGTATTAATTCTTCGAAAATAATTACGTTTTCCCCAAAATCAATAACCGTACTACATGTACCTAAATTTTACATTTCTACATCCATAGGCTAAGTGATGCACGTTGAATGCTTCAGATTACTGCACTTCTAAAAAAATTTTTTTTTTAGTAAAATATTTCTTTAAGCGCATAAAATAATTACGGTATTAAACATTGATTTTGTTTATGGCATCTATCTATCATCATACATCTCTCTTGTATATTATGTACTCATAACAACAATCATACTTATCAACAAACATGCATTTTCCATAACATGCAATTTAAAAATACTGGCTTACATGTTTAAATTTTGTTATAAACGCCCCTATGAAAATGAATTGTAACGCCGCAGATGTCATAGATCAGGTATCTCAATTTGAGGTGCACCTATCTCCGACGTAGGGGATATCAGGTTCGAACACCGCTCTGGGTACATGGTTTGCCTGCCTCACGACATTAATATTTACCTCAATCGCATGATAAGCCAAGTTCACTGTATTTGCAGATGTATGCCTCCGAAGATTAAGATTTCGCAGATAGTTCTTGAGCCTTCGAATGCTGCAAAGTAACATTAATGTGTATAAAAATAAAACCTTTTGGTGGATTTTATAGTGGTATTCTCCGTTATTCAATGATAGTCTTAAAATTTCATTGGCACAATTATATAAAGACTTGAAGAACACTATTAAGTGGTAAATGTATGACACAAACTATATCAACTAGAAACGGGATTGGATGTTCCATATCAATTAAATTAATTTTGTTGCAATCTATACTCACTACGGCCACATTTAACGCGTGAAAATATGTATTTGTCAAATGCTATTAAAGATATATGGCTCATATTGTCAGCATATGTTAGAGGGAAAGATCATTGTATTTAATGATATAAAAATCACATATTTGAAGAAAATGCCAAATAGATTGCTTTTCTCATGATAACTCTCATATTATATTATTTTATCAAGATATACAATGTAAATACTTCCGCGTAGGCTAAAATGATCATATAAAGGGTAAATACAATAAAGTATTTTCTGGTATGAACACTATATAGCCTTATAACCTCCTCGTAATCTTTACTATGCTCAACATGCATCGTTGTCAGTTTTCACTTACCTTAGCGTGATCGAATGTTTGCTATGAAGAAGACACAGGATTTCATTATGTGTAAACCCATCAAAACAGTACTGGCGAATCAGATCAGTTACTGCAGAAAAATGACAACGAGACTAAACACATTTTATGTCTTTAGCGCATATTCCGATCACTAAATACCCCAAATTATATTTAAATAAGTTCGTGTTGAAACTACAACAAAACATATTGATAACAAGCCTTCAAACAAAACTTTTATGTATAATAATATGTTCTATTTGATAATATCAAAAAGATTGTACATATAATTTTATTTTGTTGTTGTTTTTCATGTTATTTTATCATTTCAAAAAGAAAAAAATATTTAAGTATGCTTTGATGTATTTAGTAACAAAAACCAAAGCCGATAACCTGTATTATTATTATTATTATTATTATCATTATCATCATCATCATCATCATCATCATCATTATTATCATTAATTGAAATAGAAAATGACCAACAAAAATATTGATATGACTGGATGAAAATAAATTTCGAATAAAAACGGTTTCACAGATATTTGCAAAATGCATCTATATCAATAACAATGATACTAACTATGTCATAACACGTACAAAATATTTGTATAGATCTAAATTATAATGAAAACAACCGATAACAACATAAATATCACTTATCTACCTTCCATCTTGAACTGTTTATATTCCCTGCGCATGTGCTACCGGAACGCGACGTCACGACAGAGCGCAAAACGGCGTATTGTCGCCTAGTCGTGTTGTCGTTCGGCGCAAGCGCCAAGCGAAAACACGACAACAAAACAGCCATTAGATATGCACTGACCGACAAGGCGATATAGCGATAATGTGCCGAGCGACAAAGCGCCAAATAGCCAATCCTTCAATTTGAGCCGAGCGACAATGTGACATCGCGACAACACGCCGCACGACAACGCGCCGTTTGGCGTGCTTCGCTAGCGACAGGACGACAAGACGACAGTGCGACAACGCGCCGTTTGGCGTTTTGTCGTGTTGTCGCTGGCGACAACACGACGCACAAAAGTGTACCAAATCAGCCACCATAATTATCAATTATATTGATATTATATTATATAGAGGATATTTGTTTATTTCAGTGACATATCGATTTTATTTCACAAGTGAACACCAAAAGTTGATATTTTCACGAGTGGCGAATATCATATCTTTGGTGTTCACGAGTGAAATAAAATTGGTATTTCACTGAAACAAACAAATTTTCTTTTTTTAGCTCACCTGGCTACGCTAGGGTGAGCTTTTCTGATCGATGATTGTCCGTCGTCCGTCGTACGTCGTCCGTCGTCCGTCAACATTTTGATTCAAATGACATCTCCTCTGAAACCTATGGTGGCTGATTTGGTACACTTTTGTGCGTCGTGTTGTCGCCAGCGACAAGAACGACAAAACGCCAAACGGCCCGTTGTCGCACTGTCGTCTTGTCGTCCTGTCGCTAGCGAAGCACGCCAAACGGCGCGTTGGCCCGCTGTCGTCTTGTCGTCCTGTCGCTAGCGAAGCACGCCAAACGGCGCGTTGTCGTGCGGCGTGTTGTATTATGGTGATAATGTGCCGAGCGACAAAGCGCCAAATAGCCAATCCTTCAATTTGAGCCGAGCGACAATGTGACATCGCGACAACACGCCGCACGACAAGAGGACAGTGCGACAACGCGCCGTTTGGCGTGCTGTGCTAGCGACAGGACGACAAGACGACAGTGCGACAACGCGCCGTTTGGCGTTTTGTCGTGTCGTCGCTGGCGACAACACGACGCACAAAAGTGTACCAAATCAGCCACCATATAAAGGCGTTTTCAGGAAGTTTACCTACAATTGGTTTCCTTTGTATTGGTTTGTCTCAACGTCTGGTCAAAGTGTGATTTAAAACATTCTCAGTTTCCCTGCTACAACGTGCTATTCTATATTTTCGCTCTGTAACTACACACTAACGGAAAGATTTAATTGCCATTTCATCGCTTGGTCAGCCAAAACCCACAAATACCTTCAGGTTGTTGTTAGAGTTTAACAACATTATTTCCTTAAACTTTAAACTTTCTTTATTTTACAACGATTGCAAAATTTACAAGTTATACAACTTATGCTAGACCACGCTCGTTGACACAGATGGTTTATTCTTGCATATCGGATCGGCATTTCCGGTGATTTTGCCCATGCCGGAAAAACCGGTCTGGCACCCCTCCTATGCCAGATGACTCTCGTGAATTACTTATGACGTAACGTTATAAATATTGTGACGTCAATTTCCCAAACATAACGGCGGAAGATCGTTTGTTTTTCATGATAATTCATCATTTTGATAAGTTTGCATTTAGAAATCTACTTTAAAGTGCAAGACGGTATGCAAGAAAAAGTTTCCATCATGAGACACTTGGCTCAGATGGAAATATCCGTCACCTCGGGTAACTGTTTTACGGGAACTCGGCAGAGCCTCGTTCCCGGAATGTGACTGATATTTCGATCTGAACCGCGTGCTCATAACAGAAACTATTATGGTGGAGGAAACCGGAGTATGGAGAAAACCACCTTGTCCGGCTTGGTGACCACATAACCATCCCTCATACCGACAACAGGTATCGAACCCGGGCCACAGTGGTGGGAAGCCATCACTGGAACCACTGAACTAGCCGGACAACCAATAACGGCGGTTAATTTCTTATTTCTGATAAAATATTAATGTAGTAACACAAGTAGTGGAAACATCACTAACAGTAGTTGAAGGAAGACTAAAATAAATTTTAAAAGTGCAGTTTTGGTAACTCTACTTTCCCATTTGTGTGCACTACCTAAAGACAATTCGAGGAATAGACAGAAGCTAAATAAACGTGTTACCTTCCAGCACTGAGAAGAAACTATAGCGTCTCTCGGATAAATTATGTTTTCTTGCCCAACTTATCGTGTTACCAGAATCGCAATACTGTATATTCTTGGCCTAATGTGAAAATTTAGTGACTGCATGGCTAACAGCTACAGTTGAAACTTCGTTGCTGTGTATATTTAAAATTATCTTTTACTTTTTGTCAAACTGTTTTTTGATGTTGTTATCTTATAAATTGCTCTTATTGTTTCAATTCTTTTTGCATGTCATGTAAATTTCAAGAGTTCTTTGACATAGATTGTCGGCCCTGATAAACATTGTCTGTTTTGAGATCAGTTTAACCATTGATGACCCATTGTATAGTAAGCAATGAATTAATCAGACATATGATATAATCAAATCATTTTAGATTGACAATACCAGGTTGATAAATTAATCAAATGTATCGTTTATCAGACAAATCTAATTTGATATATCTGTCTGAAAAGCGTGTGTAATTTTGAAAGGTAAACATGTAATGATTTTGTCCATATTGTTCCTTTATGAAAGCTTTTCTCCGAAGAATGGCATGGTTTTTCTATTGTCCTTGAAATCCTTTAAGTTCATACAGATTTATGTTAGTTTATACAGATTTATTTTAGTTTATACATACGATTTTATTTTAGTTTGATTACAAAGGAAGCTTCGTAGCTTATTGAATCACTCTCAAACACTCAATTCCAGAAGCAGCGAGGCTAAAGCACGTGTGTGTCTCGCCAAAGGCGACAACTTGAGCGCATGCCGTGATTCGAACCTGGGACCTATCGTTTCGAAGGCGAGCCACCTAACCACGGAGCTATCGAGGCCCATAAATTGTATTCATACAGAATAATGAATTTCCTAATAAGGCTGCTAAAAATGATGCTGACGTACGCCTTTCTTTCGCTTCTTCATAGGTGTTATAAGAAAACGTTTCTTATTTATTGCAATAGCATTGAAAAATACTGTGTGTACTTTACATTTAAACAAATAGCGTTAGAAAGCGTTAAATCTTTTTTACTGATACATTGTAACAGCCGATTTCGCCGGTAAGACGTAAAAGCGAAAGTGGTCATAGGACTGCTATAATAACTTGTACTAAATTCTGATTTCTGACAATCGATTTCTGTTACCATATAACCAAAGGTGTGAATGTTGTGAATGTATAAAAAATCTGGTGACAACTTTGAATAAGTATTATGCAAGAACATCCTTGCAAAAATTAAACAACATTCGTCAGAATAGATTCAGACGTGTTGTAGTTTAAGAACTCAGACTGACAAATGACGTTCAAATATGTTCATCCCGAGAATATATACTTCTATATCTTAATAATCTAAAACTTTACAAAACGTAACAGAGAGTAAAATTAAATTTAAGTAAAAAAGTAAGGTAAAAAATTAGATTTAATTAAATTTCTGAATTTTCGAAACTTAAACTTACTTTTGTCAACAGAGCTTAGAATGTACATGTACAAAAATAACTTTTATTTTTTCAAAATATTTAAAGATTACACTTTTATTTTCAGAATAGAATCTACTTAAAATAAAAAAAATGTCTGTATCAAGTTATAATATATCTGCGATTTTTTTGCAGTAACTGAAATAGAACTTTATGTCCGCATATCAGCCTAATGCACTTCCCTTTGGATCTGTCACAAACACCGACGGTAATACAGATTTGTCATCACATGGTTTAGAAGTTTCATTTGTTCTTAAAACAGGTTCATTTCCATGTGGGTATGTTGCATTACTACCAAATTTTACAGTGATCGCCGGAAGAATAAGTCTTGCCGCTGGTTTCTGTGTTTCCGGAACTGGTGACCGAGAAGGCGATTTAACCGGGCTGGTAATACGACTCCTCCTTTGTTTTAAGTTCTCAAATATATCATCAGTTGACATAGTCCTGTCCACTTCAATCAAATCATTCCTCCTACCAAGTATTGTTGTTGCTTCTCTTCGACGTCTGACTACAGGGCTCATTTCCTTTAGTTCTTCCTCTATGAGACCTTCAATGTTAGGTCTTAAACTATCTGGAGGATATTTACCATATATATCTATCATCTGAGCAGTAAGTTCTTCTCTTTCTTTCGCAAGTTTTTCTAAAACATTCTTATGAGCTTTATAATCTTGTAAAGCCCCGTTGTGTCTATGGGTAGCCTTCTCTTTACGTATGAGAAACATGTGCTTTTCGGCGTTCACCTGTTTACAGGCAAGCTTATATTTGGCTTCCTCGGCTTTGTTCATGACGTCGGTTAGTTTTGCACGATATTCACACTGTCTCTGAAGGCTTTCTACTTTAGATTCAGCGTAGAATCCTCCTGTGTACTCATCATAAATCACCTTTCGCCTTTTCACACCCACTTCTTCTCCTAAACCCATTGCTATTAATGGTTCTATTTACTACAAATTAAGTGGCAAACTTAATTACTGCCGTTTATATGTGTCCGAAATAGTATCAAAAGTAAAAGGTACCACAACTTGATATTATATCTGTATCCGATACTTACATGTACATGTTGTAAGTTTCTATAAAATAGACATGAAACGTTTAACACTGATGACATTTACGTGAAAATCAATCCAAACACTTCATTAAATTACGCCCATATCCTGATATCGGCTGGAGGTCGCAGAATACACCAGGGACAGATTGCAGATTTGTTTGCAAATATCACAGAATCATTGTATTGAAATTCCAATTGATGATAATTAACTTTCAGCTCCACCAACCCGGAATCGATTAATGGCTTGTTTTTTTCAAACTGTTGTAAACATTTACTCACACACTGTTCTGGTGGGTTGTTCTGTTTTAATACTTCATATCCTTACAGCAAAAGGCAAAAATTATGGCACCGGAGACACTGAAATAGAAGTAAGTAATGTGAAACCCTGGCACTGGCGAAATATTCTTTTTACTTTATATCATATATTTTTCCTAATAAAATCTGAATCAATCAAAGAAACGCAACATATCTCTGCCATGAGCATAATTAAAAAACAAATAAAAAAATGTAAATTCACCGTTCGCACTATTTTTAAACAGCTTATCATCATCTGGTGGTAAAGGTTACTGACATATTATAAGATATAATCAGTGAATGTTAGAATATTCGTTGACGGCGATGGGTTTCGAGCCATGCTACCTACCTGACCCTTTATGTGAGAAATTCGAAAGCTTTTATTTTCTTAAGCAGGATGGGAGTCTAGTATGGTGGTAAGGTGTACTGCCTGCCTATATATAACTGGAATGCCTTAAATGTGACTTTTATTATTTAATTTATACTAATTTACTTAATCTCGCTAGTCGCTCTCGAGATTTACTCCAGATAAAATCAACCTCGAAGAGAGAGGGGCAATGTGGAATTATTTGTGTCTTGCCTAATGACGCTACCACTACTTCGGTACTGGTGGGGATCGAACCTGGGACTCTCAGATCCCGAAGCGAACGCGCTACCACTGCACCGAGGTGGCTCCACGTTCAGGTCTCATTTTCTTATTTCAGAAGCGCATTAATATCTGTTAAATTTGTTACAGAGCCACCAAGATTTTATGACGTGTTGATAGATTACGTTTTCTTAGGTCAAAATTAACATGTTTAGTTCGTATCAATAAATCCATTCGTACTGTCGTCAGGACTTGTTCTGTTATCAGCAAATATATACCTATTTATGGGTTAAGTACTAATATAACCGACCTCTTCAAAATATGTGCAAATTTGAAATGGCTTAAAATAACAAGTTTTATTCTACTTGTAATATAAATCTTTCTGTTTACTGTTCACGTCAAAATATTAAAGAATGTCGATAGCCTTATTCAACAACTGAATGAAAATGCGTATGTCGAACATTATTGTGTTTTGCCAGGGAACTTCCTCGTGTTACTATTACAGTCTTACCCTCCAACATAACATAGCATAGCATAAAACAAATTACACAAATGGGGAAATGACAGTGCATCGCATCGCGTCATATCAGGTAAGAAAAAGACAGTTATTAAATAATTAAATATTTTATAGATGCAGTTGTGATCATAAATACTATATAATTATACTGTCGTAACAATTAAACCATGCGTAATTAATCTTTACAGTAATTCAAGAGTGAATTATCATATGATTTTGTGTAATATATAAGATATTATCTATGTAGGATATTATATGGCAATGCTGTAATACGAGATCTACTGAGTTCACATTCTTCTTGCTTAAAAACTTCCATGATGTTTTATTTTCTAATTAAGCTATGCTCAAACTATTAAGAAGTGTCACCTAGGTATATGAAACATTAAAGAAGTTGAAAAGGACACTCTACCATGTAACTTATGTAAATTTTGATCAGAACTGAATAACGGATATGGTTCTTCGTCCCGGCTCCTAGCATCCATCTTCCACTTTATATTCCTCTTCGTCCCGGATGCTAGCATCCATCTTCCACTTTATATCCCTCTTTGTCTCGGGTGCTAGTATCCAACTTTCACTTTATATCCCAGCTGCTAGCATCCATCTTCCACTTTATATCCCGGCCGCTAGCATCCATCTTCCACTTTATATTCCTCTTCGTCCCGGCTGCTAGCATCCATCTTCAACTTCATACACCGGCCGCTAGCATCCGTCTTCCACTTTATATCCCGGCAAATAGCCTCTTTATATCCCTCTTCGTCCCGGCTCCTAGCATTTATCGTCCTCTTTATATCCCTCTTCGTCCCAGGTCCTAGCATCCATCTTCCTCTTTATATCACTCTTCGTCCCAGCTACTAGCATCCATCTTCCTCTTTCTATCACTCTTCGTACTGGCTACTAGCATCCATCTTCCTGTTATATAACTCTTTGTCCCGGCTACTAGCATCCATCTTCCTCTTTATATCCCGGCTCCTAGCATCCATCTTCCTCTTTCTATCACTCTTCGTACCGGCTACTAGCATCCATCTTCCTCTTTCTATCACTCTTCGTACCGGCTACTAGCATCCATCTTCCTCTTTCTATCACTCTTCGTACCGGCTACTAGCATCCATCATCCTCTTTCTATCACTCTTCGTACCGGCTACTAGCATCCATCATCCTCTTTCTATCACTCTTCGTACCGGCTACTAGCATCCATCTTCCTCTTTCTATCACTCTTCGTACCGGCTACTAGCATCCATCATCCTCTTTCTATCACTCTTCGTACTGGCTACTAGCATTCATCTTCCTCTTTCTATCACTCTTCGTACCGGCTACTAGCATCCATCATCCTCTTTCTATCACTCTTCGTACCGGCTACTAGCATCCATCTTCCTCTTTATATCACTCTTCGTCCCGGCTACTAGCATCCATCTTCCTCTTTATATCCCGGCTCCTAGCATCCATCTTCCTGTTTATATCCCTCTACGTCCCGGCTCCTAGCATCCATCTTCCTCTTTATATCCCGGCTCCTAGCAACCATCTTTCTCTTTCTATCACTCTTCGTACCGGCTACTAGCATCCATCTTCCTCTTTCTATCACTCTTCGTACCGGCTACTAGCATCCATCTTCCTCTTTTTATCACTCTTCGTACCGGCTACTAGCATCCATCATCCTCTTTCTATCACTCTTCGTACCGGCTGCTAGCATCCATCTTCCTCTTTCTATCACTCTTTGTACCGGCTACTAGCATCCATCTTCCTCTTTCTATCACTCTTCGTACCGGCTACTAGCATCCATCTTCCTCTTTCTATCACTCTTCGTACCGGCTACTAGCATCCATCTCCCTTTTTCTATCACTCTTCGTACTGGCTACTAGCATCCATATTCCTTTTTCTATCACTCTTCGTACTGGCTACTAGCATCCATCTCCTCTTTCTATCACTCTTCTTCCCAGCTCCTAGCATCCATCTTTCTATTATATCTCTCTTAACCATATTTATTATTATTCTACAATTTTTCTATGTGAAAAAGATGTGCATTTAAAAAAAGCTTAAGAAGTATAAATTTCTTTACATTTCAACGGTGCCGTATATCTGACAGGTGCCAAGCCGCAACTCCCAACGGTAAAAAGTAAGGTGTTCGCCTTAGGGCCAAAACAAAAAATCAGCGTGTGTTGCTGTATGGCTTTAACGCCCGTTACAACCTTATTTCGGTGATTTTTACAGGCAGACAGTTTTACCTAACCATCCTTCCTGGGAAGAACCAGTACTAGATCCCTATCCTCCGTAAGAAACTTTCTCACATAAAGAGACATGGTCGTTAGCAGAGCTCGAACCCTTGGCATTCATGCTGCGTGTGTAAGATAGATTTATATCGTCTTCAATAGTTAATTTTGTACTGAAAGAAACAAGTATCGTTACGTGTTTAACCATCAAATATGTAACTGAATACCTTGTAAACAAAACACAGATGATAATTGATATAATTTTACATAATTTAGAATAATAATATAGACAACTGACCGAGATTAAATCTTAAAAATAATCCATTTTTAGTGAAGTATTTGTCACAAAAGTAATTCAAACACAAATTACAGTACTTAAATTTATCTATTCAATATCTATTTGATAAGTCCTAAACGTTTTGAATTATCATTCGATCTTCTTTTTATGTTTGTTATATGAATGAATGTATAAATGCAATAAATTAAAAACTGATAATAAAAGATCTGAAACTTGAAATATATTCTTACTTTTCCCGATACAATCTAATGTCATTTATCTTTCCACAATCCGGACACAATTTTAGAAAATACAATTACCTCCAGTGGCACAGTGACTTTTCAATGGTCCAAGACAATATTTTTCCATTGTAATAGTATTTTGATAATGCCCATTGCCATACCTATTGCCGATATTCGATTTCAGAGTTTTTGTGTTTATAGAACTGTTTTTGAACTTACATTATAGAAGCAGTATTGTTATGTTAGGTGAATCGACTTTAATCCGCAATACAGGTTCCAAAAAACTCGCAGTTTGACCGATTGATAATCTTGCACTTTAATAAATGTATGTAATGAATTAACGATAATCCTTAATACGTCATCGCTTAACGAAGACAATTGTAAATCCGTGTCAAATAAAAACGTTTCGTAACAAGTAACTAAATCACAAGCTGTAAGTTTAGTCAAAACCACAGCATGATTTAGTTATGAAAACTAAAACCGCGACAGATGCCCACTGTTAAGCTCAAACTTTATACAAAAATAACCGCACTAAACTGCTCAGGCATTTTAGTAAGTGATCAATATTTTTTCCATTTCTTTTAATTTTCTCACCATATTCTCGTTTTCTTAAACCTTAAAATCAAAGGTCACTTGCAGTTTAGGTACAAAATCCGTGTGACACTTGTATTAAAATACCTTCTAATCGTATCAGTAGTTATAATGGTTTACATGCAGGGGATTTTCATAATCTAACTTCAAATTATTGTACGCTATCGATCATAATCTTCAATACAGTTTGAAATTCATTTTGTTAAAGAAGCCCGTCAGTAGTAGATTAAAAGTTTAATATGTGTAGCTTTTGAAGGCAAATATGTTTTAATAACCAATAAAAATACAAGATAAATTTCTTTTATATTGTGTCAGTATTTGGATCGGACCGTTTTTCAATAAATTTCATTACACGTCGGCAAATTAAAAATAGTGTTAATTTGATCGGTGTGGTTCATTAATTATTTTTTTTAATGTATCCGGATATAAATGTATTGACTGTAGTTTTTATTTGCCAGAACGTGTCGACATTTTGATATTCGTCAGCTTATAATTTGGTATCAGGGCAATGTTTTACTCTAGGACCAAACATAGGTCAAATATACACTATGACACTTGACATTATGTCGCTTACTGTTTATACATTTATATTCGCATGTATGCTCATGAACATATTGTCTACTGCTTATGATAATAAACGATAAACTGTATGTAGGGAATATTAGGCTTTTGATAACAGCTGATACCATATAGATTCTTTATTTACCTCCATTTAGGAGAGCTATCGACATACAATAGAACAGCAATAAGTTACAAACACAGAGACGGAATTACATTACAATATACAAGCACAATTATATATAAATATACAAATTATACAGTTAAATTCACATAAAAATAAGGCACACATCAAATGCAAAAGGAAATGCTACATAAACTTTTACAAAAGCATGATAGCAAAACGTTTCATATTAAGTTTTTGTAATGGCAAAGTAGCGAACACTGTGTCGTCCATATAAAGGCACCTTGACGAAACGAAATTTAAGGAACTTTTGAGGACTTGTTACGGGTACACTGTTTACCAAGCAGAACAAACAGATAGTCTTACCAGCCACTGGCTACAATGTACTGATGGCGTAGCATTTTATATAGTGCATTAATGCATATAATTTGTAGTTTGTCCTGTATATCCGGACACAGACTATCAGACGAAAATCCGATCAACATTTGAAATATTTGGGATTTAGGGTCTTTCTCTATTAGAGAGATATATTGATCTTGACCGACTAAATCAAAGATACTCGACTAGAGCGACTTTCTTAAATACTCATTGTTTTGGCAAAAGAATATTGCATGTACTGTTATGTGATCCGTTATTTGACTGCAAATAGCACACTGTTCTATTTTGCAGAATATTAGTTTCTTATATGAGCACGAGGTTCAGATGGAAATATCCGTCACTGAGGGTAACTGTTTTGGCGGGAACGAGGCTCTGCCGAGTTCCCGCGAAACAGTTTCCCGAAGTGACGGATATTTCCATCTGAACCAAGTATCTCATGGAAGAAACTTTTTCTTGCATACCGTCTTGCACTTTGAAATAGATATTTAAAAACAAACTTACCGAAATGATGCATTTTGATATAAAAACAAACATTCTTTAGATGTTATGTATGGGAAAGTGACGTCACATTTTTTATAACGTGACGTCACATTGTTTATAACGTTACGTCACAAGTAAGCACGTAAGTCGTCTTACACGGGAGGGTGTAAGATGAGATTTTCCAGCACTGGTAAAAACTGCAGATATCCCCATCTGGTATGCAAGAAAGATATAAGTCGAGTTAATGCACCTACCGCAAAGCAGCCTTTATATTTTAAGTTCGGATAACGTCTGAGAAATAACCACCAGCAACAGGGCTTGTTAACGCTAAACAGGTCTTCTGTACGTAGTAGTGGATTCTACTTCATCACCTGTCTAGGTCACTTCGGAACCACATGAGATAGCGCTAGCTAGTCAGAGGTCAGTGTGCTTCTAGCTAGAGGAAAGTTAACATCTCTTTCTCAGTGACTATTAGATGAACTAGTTTTGGATTTATTTATTGTTTAATAATTATAATAAGAATTAGATTGTATATTTCTAAGGGAAACAATTTAATCTTTAAATTTAAATTTCTTTGTACACGGATTTATAATTTATATATATAATACAATACTTTATGAAATGGCTAGTGAATATTGTCATGATAATACTATGCCTAGTGAAAGTGAGGACAATGTTGTACTGAACACACTTTTACCGACCATTAAAGGTCTTCAAGATACTATGGCCACAGTTGCCACAGGCATACAGAAAATGGGGGAGTCAATGACGGCACTGGTTCCGTCTCCAAGCCCTGCCACAAAGTCTGGCACCAAAAGGTCATATGACCAAATTAGCGCCCTAAGCAGTGATGATGAAGATGATCATTTGTCCTTAGATTATGAGGATATTGATGACATTGAGGACCCTGCTGACGATATAAGGAGCCTCCTGTCGCACCAAAGAAAGACAAATTCAAAGAAACCTTCAACAGTAGGCTCAGGGGATAAGTGTGAGACGATGGAGGAAGATCTGCTAGACAAAATTGACAGTGCTGTTGACAAAGACGAAGATGTAGGGCCCAATGTTAATCCTAAACTTGCAAAGATCGTCAACAAAGCTTTTGAGAAACAACTAATCAAAGATACTATCAAAGGTAAACAGGATCTGTATCCTATGCCAAACAACTGTTCGAAAGCCATTGTGCCCCGTGTGAATTCTGAAATCTGGAGAAAACTCAAAACAAACCAGAGTCTCAAAAAGAGAGATTTCAAGCTGATGAACATTCAGCGAGACATTACAAAGGGGTCATATGCAATCATTGACATTGCAAACAGTCTGCTTAGTCCAGATATTGACAAAGAGGCTCAACTCCGCATATGCACTGATGCACTGTTTCTGCTTGGAAATGCCAATACTAACATTTCATTGCAACGGAGACAGTTGCTACGCCCAATACTTAAGAGGGATGCCATCATTTGTGATGCAAATATCCCTGTCACTGATCAATTATTTGGCGATGACTTAAGTAAAGCTTTGAAAGAAGCCAGGCAGGCATCAGATGTTGGCAGGGAGTCTTATTACCAGCCACGTCATCACCAAAGACAGGGAAGCTATTCAAAAAACTGGAGAGGGGGAGAGCCCCACCCCCGTACAAGGGGAAGATGCCTGCTCCGAAAAGGAAATAGAAATGAATGCATCAAAGGTAAGCAAAGAAGTAGGCCATAGTTGCCAAGAATATGTAAAAAGTAACCATCGTAGTTTTCAAACTTTTGTTGAAGAAACAATTACCGATTGCCACTTGACAATAGCTCGGTTTGCAGGGGGCCGTATACAACATTATCTTAGTCATTGGCAGAATATCACCTCTGATATAGAGGTGTTGCAGTTTGTAAAAGGATTGCATATAGACTTTGTTTCTGAACCTTTTCAAAGTTTTATTCCAAAGCGTACTGACTTTACGGAGAACGAACATGTCATTATTACATCAGAAATTAACAAACTACTCGCAAATGGCGTAATAGTAGAGATTTCTCATGAACAAGGTCAATTTATATCATCTATATTTCTAAGACCAAAAAAGGATGGCACATATCGTCTGATCTTGAATCTTAAAAAATTAAACAAGTTCATTCCTTATCAGCATTTTAAAATGGATTCTTTGCAGAGTGCAATACATATGCTTAAACCAGGTGCAAGTCTGGCGTCCATTGATCTCAAAGATGCTTACTACAGCATTCCAGTAGCAAAGTATTTTCAAAAGTACTTGAAATTTCAGTATAAACAAACACTGTACAAGTTTACAGCATGTCCTAATGGTTTGGCAATAGCCAAAGACAGTGTGTTACAGAGTGTTCACTAAATTGCTTAAGCCTGTATTTGCAAAGCTAAGACAAGAAGGTCATCTTTCTGTTGTATTTATTGATGATTTCTATCTACAAGGTTCAACTTCACATGCATGTCAGAAAAATGTCTTTGACACTGTAGATACCTTTTCAAATCTTGGTTTTCTGATTCACCCTTTGAAATCGGTCTTAGTACCATCACATTCGCTTGTTTTTCTTGGGTTTATTTTGAATTCATTGTCTATGACAGTAACAATAACAGACGAAAAAGCAGCACAAATTAAGTCTGTGATCTCTGAATTCTGCAATAACAAGAAACGAACAATACGCCACGCTTGCAAGGTCATTGGCATGTTAGTTGCAGCTTTCCCTGCTGTACCTTACGGTAAACTATTTTATCGTCAATTAGAAAATGAAAAGATCCTATCTCTACAACAGGCATATGGCAATTTTGACAGTTTATTTCTGATAAGCTCGTCCTTTAATGAAGATTTATAGTGGTGGCTGAACAATATATCTGGCAGTCATGCGCCTGTATCTCATGGGAAACCTGACCTTATCATTGAAACTGACAGCAGTTTAAGGGGTTATGGTTTTTCCTGTAAATCTCTAAATGTTACTGCTGGGGGTCCATGGAAAGAATCTGAGGCCGCACATCATATAAATGTTCTAGAATTGCAAGCTGCATATTTTGCTTTACAATCATTATGTAATAACAAAGGAAACATTCATGTGCTTTTGCTTATGGACTCTAAAACTGCAGTCTCTTACATAAGAGAACAAGGGGGCAGTAGGTCTTTGGCATGTAATAGCATGGCTAGGAAGATATGGATGTGGGCTTATAAAAGGCAAATATGGCTAAGCGCTTCACATTTACCAGGGGTATCAAATGTTGCCGCAGACAGAGCATCACGGCACTTTGCTGAAGAAACTGAATGGATGCTAAATATTGAGATTTTTAAGAAATCTTTGCGGTTTTTAGATTTTTATCCTACAATTGACTTGTTCGCCTCTAGAATGAATAGACAAGTGTCGAAACATGTTTCGTGGAATCCTGAGCCCGAGGCCGTTGCCATTGATGCATTTAGCCTGGCTTGGAATGATTATGATAACTGCTATTGTTTTCCACCTTTCAGTCTACTACCAGCAGTGCTGCAGAAAATCAGTCTGGAAAAGATAACAGCTCTAGTAGTTATCCCCTTTTGGCCAACACAGACATATTTTGCAACAGCAATGAACATGCTAATCAACCATCCAATTTTGGTTACAAAGAGCAAAACATTGCTGACTCTTCCAGCACAGCCACAAAAAGTACATTCATTGTGGAAAAAACTAAATCTACTGATATGTCTTTTATCTGGAGATCAATCCAAGGTCATGGGTTACCTAAATCAACTTCAAATATCATGTACGCGGCCAGACGTGGGGATGCTGAAAAACCAGGGCTGGGCTCGTGGGCTGGGCTGGGCTGGGCTGGGCTGAGCTCAAGGGCTGGTCCCAAGGTCGTGGACCCATAGTCTCAAGGCCATGAATTCCCGGCCGATAGGGTCATAACCTCGTGGTCATAAGGTCAAAGAGGCATTATTGTTGAGGCTGGAATGATATTTCATTAGCAGGCAGTAATGAATGTAAGTGATAGCTGCATCGTTTACTCAACAGAGTCATTATAATGATCTGATTCAACATGTGCTATTAGTAAACAATAGGAACACTTTGTTATTATATACAGGTATTAGGTTTTATTGTATTATTTGTTGTTTTAAAATTGTACAAATAATTATTAAGTATTAAAACAATAAACTTAAAAATAAAGTTGACAAAAGACAAACCAATCCCAACATGGTGACTCAAGTAATATACCCCCTTTCAAACATACTTTGCGTGGTGGGTGTGGGGGTATAATAAGTTTGGTATGCACTTTGGAAAGCAAGGTCTTTAAACTAATTAAATTAACTATTTTAAATTATTATTAAAAAACCCAAACATTCCCTACCTTAGATAGCCTCAAAGTAATGCATATGTGTACAGTTTACCTATGAACTTACGCGCCTTAATGTACAAACATACCTACCAACGTTACCTTTATATACCATTTTAATAATAATGTTTTAAAACTATGTCTGCAATATTAAACAGTAGACAGGCATCACATATTCAATCTAAATGTGCATTGTTTCAAAATCTGTAAACATTGACCCTTCTTCGAACCCTGTAGTAAGGATTGTTTATACATTGTCATCTTATCAAAGTTATGCCCTCCCTTAATAGCCATTATCATCAATAAGTGAGGGGTCATTCCGGAACAAGGTGGTGTCTTTGGAAAGCCTGTTAAATTCCAGGGAGTACATTAACTTTGGGTCCAGCTGGACCCAGTCCACGAGCCCAGCCCACCAGCCCAGCCCTGGTTTTTCAGCATGCCCCAGACGTGACAGCACCAACAGAAAATATGAAGTATCACTCCGCAAGTGGGAAAAATACTGTGGTGAACGGCAGATTAATCCGTTTCATACAAATATAAATCATGTGCTTGTTTTCTTAACCTCACTGTATGACCAGAATCTGGGCTATCAGTCAATTAATTCTGCGAAAAGTGCTTTGTCCGGCATGGTAAAGCTGACAGATAGTCAAACGAGCATAGGGAGGCATCCTCGGATAACAGAGTTCATGAAAGGGGTGTTTAATCTCAGACCGTCATTACCAAGATATACTTTTACCTGGGATGTGTCAGTAGTCTTGCATTCATTTTAATAAATACAGTGAAGAAAATATTTGTGTAGTCGCACATGTCAGACAATATATACAAAAAACTGAAGATTTGCGGCACTCAGATGGCTTTCTAATTAGCTATCATAAACCGCATGACCATGTATCAACTGAAACACTATCCAGATGGATTAAGTGTGTACTGTTAGAAAGTGGCATTGATACTAATCAGTTCACTGCACATAGCACGCGCTCTGCCTCTGCTTCAAAGGCTTTCATTAGTGGGATGTCACTTGATAAAATCCTAAAAAAGATAGGCTCGTCATCGGAGAAAACTTTCGCAAAGTTTTATGATAAACAGATAGTAAATTGTGAAATTGATCGTGCTATTTTAGGCAATTAAATGGAGTTGTTAATTAAATATTAAGATAGCAATGATTCTCCTTGAACTGACATGGAAATTGTTGAAAACAACAGACTTATTTGATATTTACTAGAAATGTAGAAAAGAAAACGCTTAAAAAATAAATAAATAGTGTAGCCATAATAGCTTACTTTGTTTATTGTCAAATGATCTCAAAGCGTTAAAGTCTCATGTGGTTCCGAAGTGACCTAGACAGGTGATGAAGTAGAATGGTATGATTGAACGAGACTTACCTGGAAGTTGAAGTTCAATCGAGGTTCTACTTCATCACTGTCGGGAACGGAGGAATCACATGCCCTCCCTTGAAATGAAAAATTTCCCTCCCTTTGTGATTTTTTCGATCAGTTGACTTGTTCAAAACTGACCTCTGACTAGCTAGCGCTATCCAATGTGATTCCTCCGTTCCCGACAGTGATGAAGTAGAACCTCGATTGAACTTCAACTTCCAGGTAAGTCTCGTTCAATCATACCATTACTGCTTAATATCCGTTCCATACGTTCCCTAAATTCTCGATCATATATATTTTTCCTTAGAATGTTTTTCCACTGTGTTTTTGGTGGAAAGAAGGCTGTAATTAGGTATTTGTAGATGTGATAGCTAAGGTTATATTTATTAAGGATCCTATGCATATCATGGATGAACCCGAGTACCTGCCTTTCGTTATTATAGAAATGAACAAGTCTTTTTGCGAAGATTTGCTTTGAGAGATACTTTGATGGTAAGCGACACAGCTGACCTAAGAACTGCAATTTTCTATAGTCGATTTCTGTTTCAATCGGAGGTACACCAAGACAACTAAGAGCAAAGTCAACATTTGCATAAGTAGGCAGATTTTGGATAAGTTTCACACAAAACTGATGACTTCGTTCTAATTGAAGACGGCTTGATGGGGACACGTAATTCATAACTCACACCCGTACAATCCTTTTGGTATAATGACCGATTTATATATTGTAGCCCAGGACACTGGGGTAATTCCAAGCTGATTTATAGAATTGTTCATGATACTTAAGAGAGAACCGCGCAATTTGATCGATGCGTCATGAATATTACTAGATTGGCACATGTATTTATCGCAGGTAATGCCTAGGTGTACATATTGCTCCGATTCTGAAATAGTATATGCACCTAATTTCCACTGTCTGTGATGGTGACTGTAATCGGATCTACTCTCATTAAATACAATGACACAACATTTACTTGCGTTATAAAGAAAGCGCCACTTTCTAGAGCATTTGTCACATATATCGAGCAAATACCTTTTCCTGCCGAACCTGATATCACCTGTTGTCAAAAGACAGTTGACTTCTATTCTATTTATCATGAAACACTAAGTCTTAATACAATATGTTTTATTTAATAAAATAAAATAAATACGGTACTTTGCAAAAAAAGATATCTAATTATTACATAATTATGATACATTTCAATGGACAAAAACGATAAAAACGACACAGTTTTATAATTATTTTCATGATAATATTTGTTTTATTGATTACTTTGCAAACAAAATCTTTGCAAAGACAAACACTGAGCAGATAAAACAGTAAACGAAGACCACCTGTCATAAAGGACGTCTTTAGCTTCTTACGTCCGGAAATCTTTGTGCATGGTTTTGGCTGACTACTGCTGAACCAGTATCCCCGGTGTGTAAACAAATACAAACAAGAAAAACTGTGATACTACGTATCACAGCGGGCCTAGAAACAAAGCTTTCATGTTAATATTTTGAAATGGGAGATGTAAATAAACTTTATAGACTTTATAACATAGACGGAATAAATTTATATTCTTGGTTCATGTAAAGCAAACACTTGACTATCTGGTTTGAAAAGCAATGCACCTCCTGTATAAGCGGATTTCTAACTCCAATTTACCCATTGATTTACAACTAAAACTTTTTGATCATACAATTGTGCCAATTCTGACATTTTCATGTGAAGTTTGGGGCATAGACCAGACAAATGACATAGAAAAAGTTCACATAGAATTTTTAAGGAAAATAACAGGGTCTAGGAAAAGTACTCCGGCATTATATATGCTATATGGAGAATTTGGTAGATTCCCATTAGATATTATAATGAAAACAAGAATTATCAATTACTGGAATAAATCAGTTACAAGAGATCAAGATAAATATTCAAACATTGTTTATAAAATTATGACTAATAGTGATCGCTCTTTTAAATGGTTAAGTTTTGTGAAAACTATTTTTGATATATCGGACAATATATATATATATATATACAGTTATCTACATCAACCAAAAGAACCTTTCATCAAATAATATACATTCACTACGGAAGCCCATTAGTGCCATTTTGTCTTACGCGTTTTGTGTTATGACTAATGACTTATGTGTCATGACTTTAATTATATGTTATGTGTTAAGAGTTATGTCTTATGACTTATGTATTACTTCTAAGACACAGCAGTCTCATAGCAAAAACAATGGCGGGCGAATTCTCAATTACTCTTCAGTTACAAAGGGAACGAAAATGAAGACGTTTTATTAATTGGTGTAAGTAGTAAATACCTTGATTGTGTAAGCTTGTTAACTTTATGTATGGTAGCCATATAGTTTGATATATTTCTTTACAATTATGCAAGTGAGCAATAGAACGTTTGATTTTGTGAACACAATGTCACACTTCATGTTATATTGGCTTCGTTGGTAAAGCGTAAGTCTGCTAATCCAGGGGTCGTTTGTTTGATTTCTAGCTCTGTCATATAACTTTGTTATGGAGTAATTTCTAGTGACTACAGCCATTCTACCGATAGTAAATACATGGTTACACATGCAATAAGCAGACTTTGGGTACGTTCATTCATACATTCCACACACCACATATCGACATAGGCTACATCATACAACGCAACAAATTGTCAAAAACATAGCAACATACCATTCTACATATATTATGTCGTCTTCATGTAAACGTGGTAATTTTGTAACAATCATGTAGTTGGTTGTATATATTTTTTCAGATCCATTTGATAAACATGATCGCAGTGTATAGCATGTGGCTGTGTCTGTGGATACACCAGGTTTACCCTGTTACAGGAGTGACACCTAATATACCTGAAACAGCAGGAAGTACACGGCTAGATTTAGTGAAACAATATTTTTACTGTGGGTTTACATATCCTGAAATTGTTTTGCTGTTGTTTGTGATAAATAACATTATAATATAGTTGCGGCAGCTTAACAGAATACTTAAAAGTAACAACTTACGACGTTGAACTAGGTACACACCAGATCACATTGTTATTACATGTACAAATGTAATTATATTTCCAAAGAAATTGAGACAAGCGGTCAGTGCATTGGTTACCGTTCCATGTGGAAACGTTTGGTAAATGAACATAGGTTATATAAGAGTTTCGAGAAATAAAGTTCTTTCTATTATGAAAACTATAGACCCTGATGGAATTACTTTTCGGAAGGCCCACCGGCTGAAAAGACGCAAGAACAGAACAAAGGGGCCCAATTATGTTTGGCATGTATACGGATACGATAAACTGAAGCCTTATGGCTTTTGTGTAGATTTAGATTTAATATTATTTTATTGTACAAGTTACATATACATATATATATAAAGGCATGCAAAATATGTTGAACTTTAACAAATGGATCGGGTCACGAGTTATCACAACATCAGAAACAGCCCTCTCCAGAAGACGTCAGATTTGAAGTAAATGACAAGATAGCTGTATCGCTTATACATCTTTACAAGAAAGAATTGAATCAATCAAATGAACTATTAGAATAATTAAGTGAAAACAAAATGAAAAGAGAGAGAAACAAATTGAAGAAAAAAATGCATTAAACAATTTGAAGAAAACAAAACGCTGAAAAAGTTTGACTGCCTTTCGTGATCGAACAAACACCTCGCTCAATTGGAACCCCTCACCTGACACCGCAGACTGATGTATATCTATAACATTTACTGGGACAATGACACCCCTTTTTTATGTATCATTAAAACGTCTCGTACTCTTTATAAATTTTTGTACTTCTGTAAATGGGTTACAGTTTTCCTCGTCAGTACGGGTATTAATACCAAACAGTAGCTTATATGTACTTATAGGATGGAAAAGTCGCGTGCTTCTAAATAGTGTTAGGCGATGGTTTCTGAATAATGGACACTGGAAAAAAAGTAAAAGTGCTCAGCGTCTTCTATCGCATATCCACAATTACAACTAGGATT
>JAFMSR010002500.1:0-23628 GCA_022818135.1 Saxidomus purpurata
GTAGAACTAGTAATTCAATCTCAGTGTAGATCATGATCACCCGTGTGTTCATGATCTCAGTGACGTGGGACTTTTTGTTCAGCGTGAGCAAACCCTATGGACTAGAAATGATACATGTACTTTGCAAATTGAATGGCGTTTTTCTTTCAAAAGTCCGTTTTGAAAATTTAGCTAGGTTTGGTTTAAAAAGAGCTTATGAATATGTGTAACCTGCCATGGTCTACTTATGCAGGCATCCACCTTCGAATTGGTGGGGGTACGGATCGATTGTTTGAGAGACACAAGTGTTAATAATCAAGAAACAGGGTATATTTACCTAATTCATAATTTTACAGCAATCATTTCTGCGAGTGGACTTTCCCGTTCTGTATTCGAATACGCCTTAGTACCTGAAGCGTAAATATAATGATAATAACGTTCCTTTTTTCAAAAACAATTTATATACATATGTCTTAATTAGTCAAATAGGTTAAAAGGTTGTTTAAAAATATATAAACAGTGATCATACGGTCAGGGAAATGGATAACGCACTCATTTCTCACAAGTACATCTCGTGATTGATCCCTTATATGGATTGTTAGACAGAAGGTGGGTTTTCTCCAGTTTTGGACAACATGCGGCAACATCTTAAGTCCATCGTTACTTGTATCTTTCCCAGTTTAAACACTATTCATTATCACAATCAATTATTTCAATTATTATTGTCATCATTATCATTATTATTATTATTATTACACACACTCTTGTGCGCGCTTCATCTCCAAAACACTTCGCCAGACTCGAATGAAACTTCACAGGAGTGACTGGTTCCAAGCCTTGTTGTACATGCTCTAGGCAGGTTTCGTTCGGATTCACATTAATAACAAAACTAAAACTTTGTACATTGATGACATTTACCTCAGCACGATCAGATTCGGACATGAGCAAGGTCTTGCTTCTTTCACGTGCTTGTCAATTCTCCAGTGAGCAAGCGCTTTCGTCTACAACTACACACCATCAGGGGTTTTAGTAGATTCCTCGTGCTGAATTTAAGACGACAATCTGAATCCATTTTGATGACACCGACCATGAATACACCTGCCCTCGGAAAATCTGTCTTTACCTTTAAAATGTATCAGTTTATTACAATGCAGAAACAATTTCAACGGTCAGAATACATACTGGAATTCAAGCGCGTCTTCTGCATCCTTTGTCATAGACTAGATGGGTGTTCAGTAGAACACTTGTGTCGCCCTCTTATGCTTTGTCAGAATAACCAACAATTTTGTGAAAAAATGTAAGTGTAAAAAGGGGCATAACTCTGTCAAAAATATCCTTGACCAACAAACTTTGGCGGCATCATGACCCTTATGTCATAAGCAATATAATTTGAAAGTTTGATGAAGAAATCTTAAGAAATGGCAAAGTTATAACCAACATTAAGTTTTCGCGACAAAATCTAAGTATAAAAAGGGGCATAACTCTGTCAAATAAGACATTGACCTACAAAATTTGGCGGCATCACAACCCTTTTGATATAAGCAATATAATTTGAAAGTTTGATAAAGAAATCTTAAGAAATGGCAAAGTTATAGCAAAAATCTAAGTATAAAAAGGGGCATAACTCTGTCAAATATGACCTTGACCTACACAATTTGGCGGCATCACGACCCTTATGTCATAAGCAATACAATTTGAAAGTTTGATGAAGAAATCTTAAGAAATGGCAAAGTTATAGCCAACGTTAAGTTTTCGTGACAAAATCTAAGTACAAAAAGGGGCATAACTCTGTCAAAAATGACCTTGACCTACAAAATTTAATGGCATCAAGACCCTATTGTCATAAGCAATACAATTGTAAAGTTTGATGAAGAAATCTTAAGAAATGGCAAAGTTATAGCCAACGTTAATTTTGTGTGACGGACGGACGGACGGAACGACGGACAAAGCGATATATTAGGCATGGCTCAAATTACTGCATAATCTAATTCTTTTTATAGCCATCTGTAGGGACAAAACATTTTTGTATTGATTTTTTTACGGATTTCCAACATAAAAAAACAGACCTTCAGAATGAAAAGCATGAATAGTCGAAAGCGGACAGACTATGAACTTCCTGAAAAAAAGCTGGAATAGTCATTTCGGTCTAAGGAAATCCATCTCCGTGTTCTTTAAATTTTCTTTTTCTTATGCACCATACTTTTATTTTCTTCTGTGCATATATAACAGGACTATTACATGACCAGCGCTGTTCTTCCTTTTATATCATAATTATATTATATGATTAGATCTAATAACAATGTTTTGCCACAAGAATTCAAAAAGTGCTTTCTTACTCTTAAAGTGCTAGTCAACAACTGAGTCTCTCTTCAAAACAAGTGTAGACCATGATCATCTTGTACATTGATGTCACCCTCCTGCATCTGTACCATTGTTCTGTTGCTAGATAAAACAAATAAATATTCTGTATTAACTTATAAGCACATCTTATCTTAATAACAATTTATTCTTTTCATCTCGTGCCAATTCAGTTACTTTTAAACTAGCTAGCTTGCGACAAATCAGTCTATCATCGCGACAAGTGCATACTATGATCATATTGCACGTGCCAGACGGAATTCGGTCGAATCATTTTTTTAAATTCTGAAGTGATAGGGAATACATCTTTTTTGATTTGATGAAAAATGAATTAACAAAAGTTCAAACTTTTTTACTGGCGTCAAGTGAGTCTGCCTTCGAAACCAGTTTAGACTATGATCTGATCATCTTGCACATGTTGAAAGGCGAAAATCAGTTGAATCAATACCAGAATTCTGAAGTAAAATGCATTTCATCCTTTTAAGAATACATTCTAAAAATTAAAATTCACCGATGACGTCGAGGGAGTCTGTCCATGCGACCAGTGTAGATCATGATCTGCTTGCACGTCAGTGTCGTCAGTCTGCAATATGTTGACTCGCTACCAAATTCTGTTGTACGTATCATAAGCGAATATTCTGTACCTGTAATCTAGCTTGCATTAGGTCAAAACGGTACGCTCTTATCATTTAAACAGATGTTTAGTTTATACTAATTTATTTTAGCTTGATTGTGAAGAAAGCTTGTAGCTTATCGAGTCACTCTCGAGTCCGCTTCCTGGAAAAACCAGTACTGGTGTCATATGAGGAAGTACAGTCGTGACCCCGATGGGGCTCGAACCCGCGACCTCCGGGATGATCGGCCGACACCTTAACCTCTACAACACCGCTCCCGTGTTTGATTAATATTTCTTGTTAAAATGTCTTTGAAGAGTAAATATCAATAGAAAAACTGATTAAACGTGTATATACAGCCGGTACCGCAACTAGTCAAGGATATAACAATAGTGGTAAACTTACTCTGCTGACGACAAGTGACTCCAACACTGCGACCAGTGCGACCATAATCAGCTTATTCAGTGTAAATAAATAATAAACAAAACTTAATTCAGGCGACACATCCGTCCTTCGATATAAGTGCAGATTATGATCACTTTGCAAACTCGGTTGATTTGTCACTACTGTTCTGTTGTAATTAACACAAATGATTGCATCATATATAAAAATATGTCTTACCTACATCTAAAAATTGTTTACTTTCTTAGCTCATCTGAGCACGAAGATATATTGTGATCGTCTGATGTCCATCGTCTGACTACCTTGATCAAAATTTTATCTAGGTCAAATTTGAATATGGGCCATCTGGGGTCAAAAACTAGGTCACAGGGGTAAATCATAGAAAAACCTTGTGTATGTAATAGATGTTGCAATTTTCATTCGATTATCATGAAGCTTGGTCAGAATGATTGACTTAAAAAAGTCTAGGTCGATTTCGAATATGGGTCATCTAGGGTCAAAAAGCAAAATCAACATGAATCTATAACAATGATAACAGTGACAGCACAGAAACAGTAAACAGCAACAATAAAGCACCAACACCAGCAACAACAACAGTATGTAACAGTAACAGTACAACACCAGCACCATGAACCTATAAGAATGATAACAATAACAGTAACAGTATATCACCAACACCAACCACAACAGTATGTAACAGTAACAGTACATCACCAACACCAACAACAGTATATAACAGTAACAGTACATCACCAACACCAACAACAGTATATAACAGAAACAGTACATCACCAACACCAACAACAGTATATAACAGTAACAGTACATCACCAACACCAACAACAGTATGTAACAGTACATCACCAACACCAACAACAACAGTATATAACAGTAACAGTACATCAACAACACCAACAACAGTATATAACAGAAACAGTACATCACCAACACCAACAACAGTATATAACAGTAACAGTACATCACCAACACCAACAACAGTATATAACAGTAACAGTACATCACCAACACCAACAACAGTATATAACAGTAACAGTACATCACCAACACCAACCACAACAGTATATAACAGTAACAGTACATCACCAAAACCAACAACAACAGTATGTAACAGTAACAGTACATCACCACCAACAACAACAGTATGTAACAGTACATCAACATTACCAACAACAGTATATAACAGTAACAGTACATCACCAACACCAACAACAGTATGTAACAGTAACAGTACATCACCAACAATAACAACAGTATATAACAGTAACAGTACATCACCAACACCAACAACAGTATGTAACAGTAACAGTACATCACCAACAATAACAACAGTATATAACAGTAACAGTACATCACCAACACCAACAACAGTATGTAACAGTAACAGTACATCAACAACAATAACAACAGTATATAACAGTAACAGTACATCACCAACAACAACAACAGTATGTAACAGTAACAGTACATCACCAACAATAACAACAGTATATAACAGTAACAGTACATCACCAACACCAACAACAGTATGTAACAGTAACAGTACATCAACAACAATAACAACAGTATATAACAGTAACAGTACATCACCAACACCAACAACAGTATGTAACAGTAACAGTACATCAACAACAATAACAACAGTATATAACAGTAACAGTACATCACCAACAATAACAACAGTATATAACAGTAACAGTACATCACCAACACCAACAACAGTATATAACAGTAACAGTACATCACCAACACCAACAACAGTATAAAACAGTAACAGTACATCACCAACACCAACAACAGTATATAACAGTAACAGTACATCACCAACACCAACAACAGTATATAACAGTAACAGTACATCACCAACACCAACAACAACAGTATATAACAGTAACAGTACATCACCAACAATAACAACAGTATGTAACAGTAACAGTACATCACCAACAATAACAACAGTATATAACAGTAACAGTACATCACCAACACCAACAACAACAGTATATAACAGTACATCACCAACAATAACAACAGTATATAACAGTAACAGTACATCACCAACACCAACAACAGTATATAACACTAACAGTACATCACCAACACCAACAACAACAGTATATAACAGTAACAGTACATCACCAACTCCAACAACAGTATGTAACAGTAACAGTACATCACCAACACCAACAACAGTAGGTAACAATAACAGTACATCACCAGCACCAACAATAACAACAGTATGTAACAGTAACAGTACATCACCAACACCAACAACAACAGTATGTAACAGCACATCACCAGCACCACCACCAACAACAACAGTATGTAACAGCACATCACCAGCACCTCCACTAACAACAACAGTATGTAACAGCACATCACCAGCACCACCACTAACAACAACAGTATGTAACAGCACATCACCAGCACCACCACTAACAACAACAGTATGTAACAGTACAACACCAGCACCACCACAAACAACAGCAGTATGTAACAGCACATCACCAACACCAACAACAGTATGTAACAATAACAGTACATCACCAGCACCAACAATAACAACAGTATGTAACAATAACAGTACATCACCAGCACCAGCAATAACAACAGTATGTAACAATAACAGTACATCACCAGCACCAACAATAACAACAGTATGTAACAGTAACAGTACATCACCAACAACTACAGTATGTAACAGCACATCACCAGCACCACCACTAACAACAACAGTATGTAACAGCACATCACCAACACCACCACTAACAAAAACAGTATGTAACAGCACATCACCAGCACCACCACTAACAACAACAGTATGTAACAGCACATGACCAGCACCACCACTAACAACAACAGTATGTAACAGCACAACACCAGCACCACCACTAACAACAACAGTATGTAACAGCACAACACCAGCACCACCACTAACAACAACAGTATGTAACAGCACAACACCAGCACCACCACTAACAACAACAGTATGTAACAGTACAACACCAGCACCAGCATCATGAACCTATAACAATGATAACAATAACAATAACAGTAACAGTACATTTTAAACTTATCGATAATTAGTATAAACGAATAGTATATACAGCACAGACATCTATATTATCTCTTTTGATGAATTCATATAATACAATGTATTGAAAACTATACTTTTCTTAAAAGTCCTTACTTGCTATCCAAAATAAGTGTTTTGTTTCTTAGTTTCTAAAGTGTTTAACATGCATTTTGACATAGCTTCCATAAAGGTTACAAAAGTCTGAATTAGCGACTTTTATTACACATCAGCAATTTTTATCCACTCTATTACACTCGCATCGACGTATTATCATTAAAATACGATTTTATTTTACAACAAGTAAAAAGTTCATCAGAAATAAAAGATTCATTTGAGTGAGAAAGTTTATAATGGCTTAAAAATGCAAGCAAGGTTGAAGCTATATGCTGAAACATTTGTATGAGGTTTTATATGATGTACACACGTGCGATGTAACACTAATTGTTACGCATTTGGACTATATGCCGGGAGTAAGTGTACGCCTCACAGAAATTCATTGTATCAAGTAAGTTTTTAGTTACATATTGAGCATAAAATAAAACGTATATAAAATAGATGATTACACATATCCGAAACTCGAATCGCATTTTTTAAGATTTATGTAAAGCCCCATAACAACATAGCATTTGCTCGTATACAATTGTTGATTTACTGATTTAGTAATGAAACAAGCGTGTTTTATTCCTCGATAAACGATGTTGACGAAAGCCTATATTTCTTAATTATAAAAAAGTATTGTCAGAAAGCATTTCTTATTTCTGCCTAATATCATGAGAAACAAGAGCTGTCAGTAGGACAGCATGCTCGACTTTTTTAGTGCTTGCCAATAAAACAAAACTTTGACAGTTAAGGGCACACAAGACTTTAACTAGGAATTTCTAAGTACAAATCAAGAAAGTTTTTCACAGAGTTATCTTCTTTTGCTTACAGATAGGTCTTACAATGGTAATATCAAAGTAATATCTCAAATGGTTAAGTTAATAAGTGGACAAGAATGAAAATTTTAACTGAGTTTTTAAGTCAAAAAGGGCCATAATTCAAATAAAATCCTTGACAGAATTACCTTCTCCTGCCCATGTTTGGGAATCATGATGGTAAACAAGTATTCCAACTTTCAAATTAATATCTCAAACAGTTCAGTCAAAAAGTGGACTGGTACGAAAAACTTAACCAAGATTCTAAGTCGATAATTTTTAAAAACAAATCCCTGACAGAGTTACCTTCTCTTGCATACAGAAGGGGGTAATGATGTGAAATAGCATTAAAAGTTTCAAAGCAATATCTCAAAGGGTTAAGGCAATAAGTGGATTTTACCCATATTCAATGTATTTTCTAAGTCAAAAAGGGGCATAATTCTGTCAAAAACCTTGACAGAGTTATGTCCTCTTGTCTGTTGATGTAGGTCGTGATGGTAAACAAGTATGGTTAGTTTCAAAGCAATACCTCCAATGGTTTTGAAATAAAGTGAGGTGGTACGAAAAACTTAACCAAGCTCAATACACTTTCTAAGTCAAAAAAGGGCCATAATTCTGTCAAAAACCTTGACAGAGTTATGTACTCTTGTCTGTAGATGGAGGTTATGATGGTAAACAAGTATGGTAAGTTTTAAAGCCATACCTCTAATACTTTTGAAATAAAGTGGGGTGGTACGAAAAACTTAACCAAGGTGTGACGCCAACGCCGACGCCGACGCCGACGCAGACGCCGACGCCGACGCCGGGGCGAGTAGGATAGCTCCCCTTTTCATAGAAAAGTCGAGCTAAAAACGGTTTTGTATTTATAAAATAAACTTTCTTTTTAAAAAGCAATTGTAGGAATTTTTGTGTATGCAAATAACGATGAATTCCACCGGCGCCTTTTTTGGTAATATAAATACTATGAATAACTGTAACACCCAAACAGATCATTGGTCTTTAAAACTAAAAAGTTGAGCATAAAATTTCTCAATAATCATTTCTCTTTTTTTCCAAAACATGTCCTGTGACTGAATTTGAATGCACGGGTTTCTCTGAAGAGGTCGGTTCGTTCACGTTCGACGATACATTTACAAAATGATGTTGTGTTTTATAGCAAGTCAAGCATTTCGTACATTTTCTAAGACTTTTCAGAAGACGCTTTAAGAAGTCAGCAGACGACAATTCTCATCTTCAGCACTCAACACTATCACTCAAAGTCTATAGTAGCTGAAGCATGTCCAGTCTATATCATCTTTGACAGTATTAAAAACAGATGTATGAATATCGGCATTTTAAATTTTGGTCGCCCGAACTATGTCTTTAGTTGCTGTACACATCAACCGTCATGCGAAGTGGGCGGAAACTCTGTATCTTTTCATCCAGGAATAAAGTTCTAAAAAAAACAACAGACAAACCAACTGTTACGCGTCAATGGTGGCATATTTCGCATTTTTAACATAACCAAGAAAACATACTTCACTTAATTCCAAAATTATCTTGAAAAGGAGATAAGTTATCATGAAACATAATTTGTTTTTAGAATTTATTTATGAATGAGAAGTCGCAATGATTTCAAGTATCAACTCTAACAACTCGCGCACGGACGTCAGTTATTTCTTCGGCGGCTGTACATTACTGTAGTGCATAAAAAATTATCCATATCATTAGAGAAAAAAATCGGGATACATTGTACTATTCACTTTATGTTTTAATGTCGTCACATAAAATGTAAAAGAAATTAAATCATCCTTACATAGAAATTAAACTTTTATTTTATATATTTATTATCTTTACCTCAGGCGTAAGATCATGGACTTGCTTTGAGATCTCGTTTTCCATCTGATCCAGTGAGCTACGCACAGTGAGTAAACGGACTGTCAGTTAAACAGCTACATGTACATTCCATCTTCCACACGAATCCTCGTGACGAATATAAGATGACAAGCTGAATCCATCTAGATGACGTCGTCTCAGAAGTCGCCTACCCTCGGGAAATCTCTGTTTATCTACAACATCTATTAGTTAATTACAAGGCATGAACCAGGATTCTAACCTGCATCGACTAGCATTGAAAGTAAAAATGCATTTGACCTCTCTGCCGCCACAACAAAAAGTTAGGCAAAAGTTCCTGTACATTTGCAAACACAATGTTCACTGTCCATAGTTAATATATCATTAGTGGCTCTGACTTATTGTGATAACAGTATTCAACAAGTAGCTAGCGCGAATGCTTATTGGAAGTATGTGCGTGAAGTTAGCTGCCAGTTGCCAGTTGCCGGTTGCCAATTCAATGCCAATTCAATTGGCAACTGGCAACTGGCAGCCAACTTCACACTCTTGTTGCCAATTCGTCTTAACTTGCAAATATTAACTAAAAACAAAATTGTTAAACCACGCGAATTGGCAACTGGCACCTAGATGCCAATTCGATTTTTATGTAAAAATCTTAATAAAAAATGAATTGGCAACTGGCAACTGGCAACCGACTTTATATTCCAGATGCCAATTCAACTTTCACTTGCAAATAGCCAATTCGTTCAACCTCACGAATTGGCAACTGGCAACTGGCATCCAGATGCCAATTCGACTTCTGTCAGTAATTGTGAATAAAAAGCGAATTGGCAACTGGCAACTGGCAGCCAGATGCCAATTCCATTTTTATGTAAAAATCTTAATAAAAGTTGAATTGGCAACTGGCAACCAACTTCATATTCCAGATGCCAATTCAACTTTCACTTGCAAATAGCCAATTCGTTCAACCTAACGAATTGGCAACTGGCAATTGGCAGCCAGATGCCAATTCGATTTTTATGTAAAAATCTTAATAAAAGTTGAATTGGCAACTGGCAACCAGATGCCAATTCGTTCAACATCGCGAATTGGCAACTGGCAACTGGCAGCCAGATGCCAATTCGATTTTTATGTAAAAATCTTAATAAAAGTTGAATTGGCAACTGGCAACCAACTTCATATTTCAGATGCCAATTCAACTTTCACTTGCCAATAACCAATTCGTTCAAACTCACGAATTGGCAACTGGCAACTGGCAGCCAGATGCCAATTCGATTTAGATGTAAAAATCTTAATAAAAGTTGAATTGGCCACTGGCAACCAGATGCCAATTCGATTCTTATGTAAAAATCTTAATAAAATTTGAATTGGCAACTGGCAACTGGCAACCAACTTCATATTCCAGATGCCAATTCAACTTTCACTTGCAAATAGCCAATTCGTTCAACCTCACGAATTGGCAACTGGCAACTGGCAGCCAGATGCCAATTCGACTTCTGTCAGTAATTGTGAATAAAAAGCGAATTGGCAACTGGCAATTGGCAGCCAGATGCCAATTCGTTCAACCTCGCGAATTGGCAACTGGCAACTGGCACCCAGATGCCAATTCGATTTTTATGTAAAAATCTTAATAAAAAATGAATTGGCAACTGGCAACTGGCAACCAACTTCATATTCCAGATGCCAATTCAACTTTCACTTGCAAATAGCCAATTCGTTCAACCTCACGAATTGGCAACTGGCAACCAACTTCATACTTCAGATGCCAATTCAACTTTCACTTGCCAATAACCAATTCGTTCAAACTCACGAATTGGCAACTGGCAACTGGCAGCCAGATGCCAATTCGATTTAGATGTAAAAATCTTAATAAAAGTTGAATTGGCAACTGGCAACCAGATGCCAATTCGTTCAACATCGCGAATTGGCATCTGGCAGCCAGATGCCAATTCGATTTTGATGTAAAAATCTTAATAAAAGTTGAATTGGCAACTGGCAACCAACTTCATATTTCAGATGCCAATTCAACTTTCACTTGCCAATAACCAATTCGTTCAAACTCACGAATTGGCAACTGGCAACTGGCAGCCAGATGCCAATTCGATTTAGATGTAAAAATCTTAATAAAAGTTGAATTGGCAACTGGCAACCAGATGCCAATTCGATTCTTATGTAAAAATCTTAATAAAATTTGAATTGGCAACTGGCAACTGGCAACCAACTTCATATTCCAGTTGCCAATTCAACTTTCACTTGCAAACAGCCAATTCGTTCAACCTCACGAATTGGCAACTGGAAACTGGCAGCCAGATGCCAATTCGACTTCTGTCAGTAATTGTGAATAAAAAGCGAATTGGCAACTGGCAATTGGCAGCCAGATGCCAATTCGTTCAACCTCGCGAATTGGCAACTGGCAACTGGCACCCAGATGCCAATTCGATTTTTATGTAAAAATCTTAATAAAAAATGAATTGGCAACTGGCAACTGGCAACCAACTTCATATTCCAGATGCCAATTCAACTTTCACTTGCAAATAGCCAATTCGTTCAACCTCACGAATTGGCAACTGGCAACCAACTTCATATTTCAGATGCCAATTCAACTTTCACTTGCCAATAACCAATTCGTTCAAACTCACGAATTGGCAACTGGCAACTGGCAGCCAGATGCCAATTCGATTTAGATGTAAAAATCTTAATAAAAGTTGAATTGGCAACTGGCAACCAGATGCCAATTCGATTCTTATGTAAAAATCTTAATAAAATTTGAATTGGCAACTGGCAACTGGCAACCAACTTCATATTCCAGATGCCAATTCAACTTTCACTTGCAAATAGCCAATTAGTTCAACCTAACGAATTGGCAACTGGCAACTGGCAGCCAGATGCCAATTCGACTTCTGTCAGATATTGTGAATAAAAAGCGAATTGGCAACTGGCAATTGGCAGCAAGATGCCAATTCGTTCAACCTCGCGAATTGGCAACTGGCAACTGGCACCCAGATGCCAATTCGATTTTTATGTAATAATCTTAATAAAAAATGAATTGGCAACTGGCAACTGGCAACCAACTTCATATTCCAGATGCCAATTCAACTTTCACTTGCAAATAGCCAATTCGTTCAACCTCACGAATTGGCAACTGGCAACTGGCAGCCAGATGCCAATTCGATTTTTATGTAAAAATCTTAATAAAAGTTGAATTGGCAACTGGCAACCAGATGCCAATTCGTTCAACATCGCGAATTGCCAACTGGCAACTGGCAGCCAGATGCCAATTCGATTTTGATGTAAAAATCTTAATAAAAGTTGAATTGGCAACTGGCAACCAACTTCATATTTCAGATGCCAATTCAACTTTCACTTGCCAATAACCAATTCGTTCAAACTCACGAATTGGCAACTGGCAACTGGCAGCCAGATGCCAATTCGATTTAGATGTAAAAATCTTAATAAAAGTTGAATTGGCAACTGGCAACCAGATGCCAATTCGATTCTTATGTAAAAATCTTAATAAAATTTGAATTGGCAACTGGCAACTGGCAACCAACTTCATATTCCAGTTGCCAATTCAACTTTCACTTGCAAATAGCCAATTCGTTCAACCTCACGAATTGGCAACTGGAAACTGGCAGCCAGATGCCAATTCGACTTCTGTCAGAAATTGTGAATAAAAAGCGAATTGGCAACTGGCAATTGGCAGCCAGATGCCAATTCGTTCAACCTCGCGAATTGGCAACTGGCAACTGGCACCCAGATGCCAATTCGATTTTTATGTAATAATCTTAATAAAAAATGAATTGGCAACTGGCAACTGGCAACCAACTTCATATTCCAGATGCCAATTCAACTTTCACTTGCAAATAGCCAATTCGTTCAACCTCACGAATTGGCAACTGGCAACTGGCAGCCAGATGCCAATTCGATTTTTATGTAAAAATCTTAATAAAAGTTGAATTGGCAACTGGCAACCAGATGCCAATTCGTTCAACATCGCGAATTGGCAACTGGCAACTGGCAGCCAGATGCCAATTCGATTTTGATGTAAAAATCTTAATAAAAGTTGAATTGGCAACTGGCAACCAACTTCATATTTCAGATGCCAATTCAACTTTCACTTGCCAATAACCAATTCGTTCAAACTCACGAATTGGCAACTGGCAACTGGCAGCCAGATGCCAATTCGATTTAGATGTAAAAATCTTAATAAAAGTTGAATTGGCAACTGGCAACCAGATGCCAATTCGATTCTTATGTAAAAATCTTAATAAAATTTGAATTGGCAACTGGCAACTGGCAACCAACTTCATATTCCAGATGCCAATTCAACTTTCACTTGCAAATAGCCAATTCGTTCAACCTCACGAATTGGCAACTGGCAACTGGCAGCCAGATGCCAATTCGACTTCTGTCAGTAATTGTGAATAAAAAGCGAATTGGCAACTGGCAATTGGCAGCCAGATGCCAATTCGTTCAACCTCGCGAATTGGCAACTGGCAACTGGCACCCAGATGCCAATTCGATTTTTATGTAATAATCTTAATAAAAATGAATTGGCAACTGGCAACTGGCAACCAACTTCATATTCCAGATGCCAATTCAACTTTCACTTGCAAATAGCCAATTCGTTCAACCTCACGAATTGGCAACTGGCAACTGGCAGCCAGATGCCAATTCGACTTCTGTCAGTAATTGTGAATAAAAAGCGAATATGCAACTGGCAACTGGCAGCCAGATGCCAATTCCATTTTTATGTAAAAATCTTAATAAAAGTTGAATTGGCAACTGGCAACTGGCAACCAACTTCATATTCCAGATGCCAATTCAACTTTCGCTTGCAAATAGCCAATTCATTCAACCTAACGAATTGGCAACTGGCAACCAGATGCCAATTCGAGTTTTATGTAATTGGCATCTGGTTGCCAGTTGCCAGTTGCCAATTCAACTTTTATTAAGATTTTTACATCTAAATCGAATTGGCATCTGGCTGCCAGTTGCCAGTTGCCAATTCATGAGTTTGAACGAATTTGTTATTGGCAAGTGAAAGTTGAATTGGCATCTGGAATATGAAGTTGGTTGCCAGTTGCCAATTCAACTTTTATTAAGATTTTTACATAAAAATGGAATTGGCATCTGGCTGCCAGTTGCCAGTTGCGAATTCGCTAGGTTAAACGAATTGGCATCTGGTTGCCAGTTGCCAGTTGCCAATTCAACTTTTATTAAGCTTTTTACATAAAAATGGAATTGGCATCTGGGTGCCAGTTGCCAATTCGCTTTTTATTCACAATTACTGACAGAAGTCGAATTGGCATCTGGATGCCAGTTGCCATTTGCCAATTCGTGAGGTTGAACGAATTGGCTATTTGCAAGTGAAAGTTGAATTGGCATCTGGAATATGAAGTTGGTTGCCAGTTGCCAGTTGCCAATTCAACTTTTATTAAGATTTTTACATAAAAATCGAATTGGCATCTGGGTGCCAGTTGCCAATTCGCGAGGTTGAACGAATTGGCATCTGGCTGCCAATTGCCAGTTGCCAATTCGCTTTTTATTCACAATTACTGACAGAAGTCGAATTGGCATCTGGCTGCCAGTTGCCAATTCGTGAGGTTGAACGAAATGGCCATTTGCAAGTGAAAGTTGAATTGGCAACTGGAATATGAAGTTGGTTGCCAGTTGCCAGTTGCCAATTCAAATTTTATTAAGATTTTTACGTAAAAATCGAATTGGCATCTGGCTGCCAGTTGCCAATTCAACTTTTATTAAGATATTTACATCTAAATCGAATTGGCATCTGGCTGCCAGTTGCCAGTTGCCAATTCGTGAGTTTGAACGAATTGGTTATTGGCAAGTGAAGTTGAATTGGCATCTGGAATATGAAGTTGGTTGCCAGTTGCCAATTCAACTTTTATTAAGATTTTTACATCAAAATCGAATTGGCATGTGGCTGCCAGTTGTTGAACGAATTTGCTATTTGAAGTGAAAGTCGAATTGGCATCTGGCTGCCAGTTGCCAATTCGTGAGGTTGAACGAATTGGCTATTTGCAAGTGAAAGTTGAATTGGCATCTGGAATATGAAGTCGGTTGCCAGTTGCCAATTCATTTTTTATTAAGATTTTTACATAAAAATCGAATTGGCATCTGGGTGCCAGTTGCCAGTTGCCAATTCGCGTGGTTTAACAATTTTGTTTTTAGTTAATATTTGCAAGTTAAGACGAATTGGCAACAAGAGTGTGAAGTTGGCTGCCAGTTGCCAGTTGCCAATTAAATTGGCATTGAATTGGCAACCGGCAACTGGCAACTGGCAGCTAACTTCACGCACATATTGGAAGTTTAAAGTATTCGCTAACAGAATATGAAGCTTTACAGCTAATACAGTTAATAACTTACTTCAAGAATGCCTCGATGACACGCTTCTGTGCTTATGTAGAGAATGATATCCATCCATGTACCCAGTAGAGCGGTATGAATTCTCTCCTGCAACTTCTTTATAACCTAAAAACATGTTCAAAATAACACTTTGAAATGAAAATAAATATTAGGGAAACGGCGCGTCATGACGGGAATACCGGTAACTTCTTCTGTAATGTTATGTCAAGCCATCTGCAAAAAAGGCAGCAAAATACTTTATTGAAAAAACGGGGAAGGGAAATAATGTAAAAGATACACACCGGATATTTAGGTATTTTCAGCCATGGAAAAGGCGCGCTGCCTACCACCCACGCAAGCATCTCTATCCAGCCTGTATAGCCTGTGACCTTGCCAAACAACTATTCTGTACCTGTAAACATGAATATTGGTATTATACAATAGGATATTCTTTTATTATTTTTGAACATACATGTACATGTAGTTTAATTTATGTAATAAAATTAACTTAACCTTGATCTTTGGTATATTTATAGAAAGTCGTATTAAGTACATACAGTCAACCTGTAGCCATACAAGAATAGAACAATGGTCTTCAACTGAGTAAATGTTAAATGACGACTTTTGTTTTATTATTGGCTAGTTCATTTTTACTACTAATCAGCCTATACCAGCCATGCAAAACAAATAATTCGAAAGGAATCTGTCGGTGACAAGTGTTTCTTCCTTGCGACCAGTAGGGACTTTGATCATGTGATATTATCAATGTAAAAGAAGTAAGTCATTACAAACCCGGTGGACCTCCGTGACCGATGTAGATCATGATCAGCTGGCATATCCGCGTCTTCTGACACCAATAATTATGTTGCAAGTTTTACAAACAAAAATTCTGTACCTGCAAAACTTGTATCATACATCCTTTTCATATTTTAAAAAGTGTTTGATTTAATTTTCTTGTCATCAATATTAAGTAAAATTAAAATGTCTTTGAACTGAGAAATATTTATTGAAAGTCTGATTAAACATGTAAATGCAGCCGAAGATGTAGCAGGTCAAAACTATGACAAAATGGGTCATTTTAAATATGTTCTGCTGGCCGGCCTTTGCGATTGGTTAAGACCACAAGCACCATAAAACACTCATGCAAACTAAATAAAACAAACCTGCTTATGACGAGTGTGGTTGCCTTTGCGACAAGTATGGACAATAATCATATGAATATATCATATACACACCGGATAAATCGAATGCTTCGTCATGGAAAAGGCGCGCCGCCTACTACTCACGCCTTCTCGACTTATACATGTTCTATAAATGTAAAGTATATAAGTCTAAACAACCATGCCGACGAATATTGTGCCGGTAGACCATAAATCAACATGCTCACTAAATGTAAATTAAACAAGTTGAACATATTGCGTAAAATAGAATAATAACTGTAAAGGAAAGAAAGTCTGAACTACCTTGCCGTGGACTAGTGCATTTCCGACCACGGTGAAAACTACCCAGCATTTAAAAAACGTAATGTATATATTTTAACAAACCTGCCGACTACAAGTGTTTCGGCATTTTTTTTACCACAGTAGACAATAATCAGCATGTTCAATAAATATTGGCCTGTGGAAATTACCAACAACAAACACAAAGAACATTTATGAGCAAACTCAACAAAAACATGTCTTTCGCTAATGAACAGTATAAACAAGGTCTAAATTACCATTACCCTGCCGATGACTAGTGTCGGCATTCTCAACATGTATGAAAAATAATCATTTTCAAGTTATTTTAAACTACCGTGGCCGACGACAAGTGCGTCGGAATTTTCGATATGTGTGAATCTTTATCAACACGCACAGTTAAGGAAAAAAGTAAACAATTCTAAACTACACTTTGTCAGCCTTTTCGAACTAGTGTATGTTCAATAAATGTAAAATAAAAAACTAGCTAATCTACCCTGCCGACGATCAGAGTGTCGCCATTTTCGACCAGTACGTATTAGTACAAAGGTATGATCAATAAATGCAGTTTATCAGTCTAAAGTACCCTGCTGATGACCACTAAAACTAAACAAGTCTTAACTATATTGCCGACGACTATTTAGTCGGCATTTCCAACCAGTTTAAATATCATAAGCATGGTTGAATTGATGTCAACGAAGTATGTTTAAACTACCATAACGACAACAAGGGCGTTGGCCTTTTCGCCTTATGATAATCAGCATGCTAAAGTTTAAACTAACATGCCGACGACTATTATGTTGGCCTTTCCGGCTTACTTAAATTATTATCAGCAATTACAATCAATATAGCCGACGACCAGTGCGAAGGCCTGGGTCATAATCAGCATGTTTAATAAATGTAAAAGTCACTTACTTAAAGTTACCTCCTGTTTTCAACTGAGTCTGCTTTTTCCTGCAGTGTAGACTATGATAAGCATCACTTCTGTGTGTTCAGATGGCAATTTGTCGAACCGTCACTGTAAATCTGCCGTAAACATCCCTACCGGCGACAAATGAATCTGCCTCTGCGACCAGTATAGAAACGTTCAGCTTATGCAATCAGTGTAAAATAAATAAATATAAACTCACCGGTCAATGGCAACTGAGTCTGTCTTCGCGGCCAGTGTAGACCACGATCGGCATGCACCCTCTGTGTGTGTGAGTGGACAGGTGGCAATCAGCTGGTTCACCGCTATAACACGTTTTTCTCTCGAATATTGTGTTCCTGTAAATATGCATTATTCTGATTAAGATACAAGAAAACAGGTTCAAGGAACCATTGGAAACATACAAAATCTCGAAACAAAATCTAGTTTGATAATGACTATAAGGCTACCACACACTCTAAAACTTTCGAAGTGTTGTCAAGATAAGATAAGATAAGATAAGATGAGATAAGATGAGATAAGATAAGAATTATTTTCAGTCGACTGCAGTAAAACAAATAACATAAACCCCAACTAGTTTGACGACGTTTCCTTCAAAAATAAAGTAAAGCAACAAACAAACGGCTGCTTTACTCACAACAGAAATGCCTTTTTGTCCGGTACACGCTTTCATTTAGTGTTGATGCATGATTAGCGAATGGGCACCATATAAGCAGATAAGCTGCCTTTGTATTTGCAGTCTCAACAAAAGTTTACTAGCAGCTTAATGTTGTTTATTTTTGAATAAAACTCGAAAAATAATCAAATAACATATACATGTTTACCTTGCAATGTTTGAGCGCCCTTTTCCACAGAGAATCTCAATGTGAATAAAAACGTTTCGGTTTCAAAGGTGCGACCTTACTGTTAATACTTAAAACAGCCCTGGGCTTTATATATAACTGTACTTGCACATTGTAATCTAGCCAGTGCTCCACAATAGCGTGATTTACTCAGAAAGTTTTGACGGTATTATTGGTTAATTTGGTAACAGGGTATGAGGCAACAATAAGGGTGGCGCATGAAAACAATATTGACGTGAAGTCAGTAAAGATAAAACAAGAGGGCCATGATGGCCATTTATCGCTCACCCGAGTACAACTGCTTTTAACAAAGTTGTTACGGACCTGGTCTAGAGTATTAACAAGGCTTTTCCATATTTGGGCTCTGTGAACCAGTGTTTGACCCCAGATGACCCATATTTAAACTTGAGCTAGAAATCATCGAAACAACCTTTCTGACAAATTTCCAGGATATTTGGGCTGAAAATGTAACCTCTACAGTGTTAACAAGGTTTCTCCACATTTGAGCTCTGTGACCTAGTTTTTGACCTCAGATGACCAATATTCGAACTTGAGCTAGAAATCATCAAAACAACCTTTCCGACAAATTTCCAGGATATCTGGGCTGAAAATGTTACCTCCACAGTGTTAACAAGGTTTTTCCATATTTGGGCTGTGTGACCTAGTTTTTGACCCCAGATGACCCATATTCGAACTTGAGCTAGAAATCATCAAAATAACCTTTCTGACAAATTTCAAGGATATCTGGGCTGAAAATGTAACATCTAGAGTGTTAACAAGGTTTTTCCATATTTGGGCTGTGTGACCTAGTTTTTGACCCCAGATGACCCATATTTGAACTTGGGCTAGAAATCATCAAAATAACCTTTCTGACATATTTCTAGGATATTTGGGCTGAAAATGTAACCTCTAGAGTGTTAACAAGGTTTTTCCATATTTGGGCTGTGTGACCTAGATTTTGACCCCAGATGACCCATATTCGAACTTGAGCTAGAAATCATCAAAACAACCTTTCTGACAAATTTCAAGGATATCTGGGCTGAAAATGTAACATCAAGAGTGTTAACAAGGTTTTTCCATATTTGGGCTGTGTGACCTAGTTTTTGACCCCAGATGACCCATATTTGAACTTGGGCTAGAAATCATCGAAATAACCTTTCTGACATATTTCTAGGATATTTGGGCTGAAAATATTACCTCTAGAGTGTTAACAAGGTTTTCCCATATTCAGGCTGTGTGACCTAGTTTTTGACCCCAGATGACCCATATTCGAACTTGAGCTAGAAATCATCAAAACAACCTTTTTGACAAATTTCCAGGATATTTGGGCTGAAAATATTACCTCTAGAGTGTTAACAAGGTTTTTCCATATTTGGGCTGTGTGACCTAGTTTTTGACCCCAGGTGACCCATGTTAAAACTGAGCTATAAATCAACCAAACAACCTTTCTGACAAATTGCCAGGATATTTGGACTGAAACAGTAGCCTCTAGAGCCTTAACAAGATTTTTCTATTTTTGGGTCATGTGACCTAGTTTTTCATCCAAGATGACCCATATTCGAACTCGTCCGAGTAATTACTGGGACAAACATCCTGACCAAGTTTCGTGACAAATGAGGCAAAAAAGTGACCACTAGAGTGTTAACGAACTAAGTGTGGACGGACGACGGACGACAGATGACGGACATTCATCGATCCTAATAAAAAACAAGTGCTGTCCCTGACAAGTGACAAATGCCCCCCCAACAGAGGTGTCTCACAGTCTGTGTCCTCTCCATGTGCTCAATAATTGTGCCATGTAATTTTAAAATCCTTCCATGCATGACAGAGTTACCATGCATACAGTATTCCATTACTTTAAAACTTGCGCACAACACATTGTCTTGATGTGCTGAACAATTGTGCCAAGTTATTTTAAAATCATACAATGCATGACACAGTTACAGTCCGGACACAAATGTATACATATATACAGGATTCCATAACCTACAAACTCTAAATGTGACCTTGACCTTTGATGTAGGAACGTGGCTTTTGCAAGCAACACGTCGGCTTGATGTGTAGAACATTTGCGCCAAGTTATTTTAAAATCCTTCAATGTAAGATAAAGTCACAGTCCGGACACGAATGTGTGCATATATAAAAAATTCCATTACCATCAACCTCTAAGTGTGACCTTGACCTTTGAGGAAGGGACATGTAAGACACGTGAAACGTCGTCTTGATGTGCTAGACATTTGTGCCAAGTTATTTTAAAATCCTTCAATGCATGACAATGTTACAGTCCGGACACGAATGTGTGCGTATATTGATGATTCCATTACCTTCAAACTCTAAGCGTGACCTTGACCTTTGAGGTAGGGACATGTGTATTGCACGTGACACGTCTTGATGTGCTAGACATTTGTGCCAGGTTATTTCAAAAGCTTTCAATGCATGACAAAGTTACAGTCCGGACACGAAAAACAGACGGGCGGACGGACGGACGGGCGGACGGACATTGCGATTTTAATATGCCACCCTTCGGGTGCATAAAAATCAACATAAAGTCAGTAATGTCCGAGTATTATATGATGATCCTTTGAACTATTTCTTCGCATGAAAATGATAAAGAATTAAAAATTGAAATGAATAAAACTCTTTAAATGACACACTTTTCCTTGCAAGAAACCTGAAATATTTATCAGCTTTCATGTTTTATTTACACTAACGTCCGAGTTTCTAAACTGCGCAAAAATTAACCAATCAAAATGAAAACATGGCGACTTCTACCAATGAAATATCAGATTGCTTAAAGAGCTGACTACGGTGGCAAAGAGGTGACATGCACTTCTCTTTTTTTTAATTGCACTTCTCTTTTTTTATGTCGTTCCCACGATATACTAACGACTTAGTGTGTCGTGGTAACGTGTTAGTCTTGGGAACGACATAAAAAAGAGAAGTGCAATTTAAAAAAAAGTATTGCATTTGAAAAAAGTATTGCATTGAAAAAAAGGAAAAGTACAATAAAAAAGAGTAGCGCATGCTAGCTATGTCGAGAGAACGACTTACTAACTCGTGGGAACTAGTTAGCTATGTCGTTGAAACGACTTGCTTTCTCGTTCCCACGACATAGTATCTCGTGGGAACAACATAAAACAAGAGCTGTCAGTAGGACAGCGCGCTCGACTTTTTTAGTGCTTGCCAATAAAACAAAACTTTGACAGTTAAGGGCACACAAGACTTTAACTACTTTAACTAAGAATTTCTAAGTACAAATCAAGAAACATTTTCACAGAGTTATATTCTCTTGCTTACAGATAGGTCTCATGATGGTTCATAAGTACTCTAACTTTCAAAGTAATATCTCAAATGGTTAAGTCAACAAGTGGACCCGAGTTTCTAAGTAAAAAAGGGCCATAATTCATATAAAATCCTTGACAGAATTACCTTCTCCTGCCCATGTTTTGGGATCATGATGGTAAACAAGTATTCCAACTTTCAAAGTAATATCTCGAACAGTTTAGTCAAAAAGTGGACTGGTACGAAAAACTTAACCAAGATTCTAAGTTGATAAAGGGCCTTAATTTTTAAAATAAATCCCTGACAGAGTTACCTTCTCTTGCCTACAGATGGGGGGTAATGATGTAAACAAGCATTCAAAGTTTCAAAGCAATATCTCAAAGGGTTAAGGCAATAAGTGGATTTTACCCATATTCAATGTATTTTCTAAGTAAAAAAAGGGGCATAATTCCGTCAAAAATCTTGACAGAAATATGTACTCTTGTCTGTTGATGAAGGTCATGATGGTAAACAAGTATGGTTAGTTTCAAAGCAATACCTCCAATGGTTTTGAAATAAAGTGAGGTGGTACGAAAAACTTAACCAAGCTCAATACACTTTCTAAGTCAAAAAAGGGCCATAATTCTGTCAAAAATCTTGACAGAGTTATGTACTCTTGTCTGTAGATGGAGGTTATGATGGTAAACAAGTATGGTAAGTTTCAAAGCCATACCTCTAATACTTTTGAAATAAAGTGGGGTGGTACGAAAAACTTAACCAAGGTGTGACGCCAACGCCGACGCAGACGCCGACGCAGAAAAGTCGAGCTAAAAAGAGAAGTGCAATTGAAAAAAAGAGTAGCAACGTCAAGGGGGGATAGAGAACACTTTTAAATTTACAGATCAATAGCTAAACGTATCTAGATGTATTGATACTATATGAACGTGAACAGTGAGGCACGTGCATAATTTTTATACACTATGTGTAATAACAAAAACTATCTTTAAAAAGATGATCTGCGCGATTTTTAGTATAATGAAAGAGATTGTTAGCTATATTACATACTAAAATTTCTGTCAAGTTTTATCTTTATGGAGTAGGAAGGCGTCAAATGCCACGGGGTGAGAAACAATATGCACCCTGACCGGGACGCGAACCCGAGACCTTTCGTTTTCAGGGCGAATACTCTCCGGCCGCCTTCACATTTTATCCCCAATTGTGACATATACATCAGGAAAACAAACTTAATTCTTACTTTTCTTATCATATATTTTTCTCGATTCACTGACTGAGAAGTATACAGTCAAACCTGTGAACAAAGACCACTGTTGGGAAGCTACATAATAGTTTCTGTTATTAGCAATAGGTTCAGATGGAAATATCCGTTACCGAGGGTAACCGTTTTGGCGGGAACGAGGCTCTGCCGAGTTCCCGTAAAACAGTTACCCGAGGTGACGGATATTTCCATCTGAGTCAAGTGTCTCATGATGGAAACTTTTTCTTGCATACCGTCTTGCACTTTAAAGTAGATTTCTGAATGCCAACTTATCAAAATGATAAATTACAATGGAAAACAAACG
>JAFMSR010002501.1:0-23583 GCA_022818135.1 Saxidomus purpurata
ATTCGGATTTGAATAAGGAATAAGTAACCAGTTCCTTATTCCTTATTCGACTTTGTTCATTTAAAAAAAAGCTCTTTGAAATAGTTTAAATTAAGTTTGCTTGGCCTTAAAACAGTTAGATATTGGTAATGTAAAAGAACGACGACGACATTGTCCGTGTTGCCGGCGGTATCACTTCTGTTACTCATTCGGATTTGAATAAGGAATAAGTAACCAGTTCCTTATTCCTTTTTCGACTTTGTTCATTTCTTTCAAAAATGCTCTGAGTAATAGCTTAGATTTAGTTTGCTTGGCCTTAAAACAGTTAGATATTAGTAATGTGAAAGAATAACGACGACATTGTCCGTATCGCCGGCGGTATCACTTCTGTTACTTATTCGGATTTGAATAAGGAATAAGTAATCAGTTCCTTATTCCATATTCGACTTTTTTCATTTTTTTTTCAAAAATGCTCTTAGTAATAGCTTAACTGATCAAGCTTGCTTGGCCTTAAAACAGTTATATATAAGTAATATGAAAGAATAACAACGACATTGTCCGTGTCGCCGGCGATATCACTTCTGTTACTTATTCGGATTTGAATAAGGAATAAGTAACCAGTTCTTATTCCTTATTCGAAAAAGGAATAAGGAATAAGGAATAAGTAACCAACTTTGTAGTCATGTTTTATGAACGTAATATAAACAAGTTTTCCGCATGTCGGTTGTTGTATTATCCCGTTTTCTTTTTGCCCATGTTTTTGCACGTGTATTTTGCACTTGGTACAGGCGCTCCTTTCTCGTTTGACTCATTCGTGTCTTCCAAAGTTCAGTTTCAGGATTTCCTTATTTCAATCATAACTGATTCGTTTCTTCGAGACATGTTTTGTTTCTTTTTACCATCGTCGGAACCCACGGTTAATTCCTGCCGCTTCTCTCCGTCATATATTCAATTGGGTAATGAATAGCCTGGGTTACCGAGGATGCTTTTTCACATACTTAGGTTCAAGTTCGTTTATCGGATACGTTTCGTTCGGTATTTATGCACACGTGTGTAGATCTAACACATTTTGAGTAAAAAAAATACGCGTATCGAAAATGAATAGGGTATTAATATATGGAAGGGTAATTAAGGAAATATTTTTTTCATGTTACTGACAACTGTATTCGTCTGAATGTCCCATTTAGTCGTTTTGGCAAGCGCAGTCAGTAGTCACTAACGACCATTATCTTGCGATTGCCAGTTCGCAGTTCGTGATTCAGATTGGCTATTGTGAATTACGAACTAAAAACCTCCTTCCAGTTCGCAGTGCGGACTTTAGAGTAGTTTTAAGAATAGTTTCAACGAGTAATAAGCAGGATGTACAAGAAAGTCTTCCTCTACATTGCTGAAATGTACAGAGCTTAGATATTATGTAATAAATGGCTTGTAGCATTGTTTAGCGGTTCTTCAATGACATTTCTGATGTTGCTTCTGGTGTGTATATTGGACCAGTCCATTGAATTTCTTGTTTCTTAAGCTACAGTTACTGTAATGAAATTTTACCACGTGTCAAGTTCAGCACTTACGTGGGACAACATTGACTGTGGTAGAGCGTGCTGTGTGTTTTATCGTAAAATAGTGCATAGGTTGTTATACTGTATACATGTACATGCACAATATGGTTTGAGAATAAGCCATTCCAAATAAAAATATATATTAACTGAAAACAACATCCCTTATTAAATAAAGTTTTCAATTCAATTCGATTCAATTAATTTTACTCTCTCAGTAGTCAGTATGCACGTTAATACATAAACATGAGGCACGCACAAAAAATAATTTATTTGATGGAACAGGCACATATGGATATTCACATCTTCACACTCGGGCAGAGGACAACCCTCAAATTTTCAGTAAAAACATCATTTATTTCAAGCAAAAAAAAGCTATTTGAATGAGACAATGTACATGTATTTATATTTACATACATTTATCGGTCAAAACTGACAGGTGTTTATTATAGCACGTGCCGTTTAGATAGGTCATGTGTAAAGTTACGCTCCGTTATTCACTAAAGTGGTGAACCCTGCAATTCATTGTCACATGTTAGAATTTCAGTGATTTTGTCTTTTAAATAAAAAGAATAACGCTAAAGCCATGTGTTTCCTGGACGAGTTGTGCTATTTGTATTGTGTTTTCTTTTTCATTATTATTCATTATTTTTATTAATTCAGCAATGTTTGGAATTTAATCTTCTACAATAGGAGCCTGGTAAACAGGTAAAGGTAAGATATGTCCAGTTTATTTCCGTAGAAGAATGATTTGATAATGAAGTTTGATGCAAGTTGCCAATCCAAAATCAGAATTTTACATAAAAATCGAATTGGCATCGGGCTGCCAGTTGCCAGTTTACTTTTAACATACAAATCGTGACTCAAGTCGAATTGGCATCAGCCTGCCAGCTGGCAATTCGCGAAGTTGGACGAATTGGCAATTTGCTAGTAAAGTTGAATTGGTATCTATGAAGTTGGTTGCCAGTTGCCAATTAAATCGGCATTACATTGGCAACCAAAAACTGGCAACTGGCAGCTTACTTCACACACATTTGCCGTTACTCAGTTCGCAATTTAAAATTAAAATTTAGAATTACAGCTGTAGCAGACAGTAGCCAAACAAATTGTGCGCCAGGGCTTTTTGATATTTACGAAAGCCGCCCTTCGCAGCCATCTATGTAATATCAGTTTGTAAAATCGGTCGGTCTTGCAGTCGAAATATTAAGGCTATAGCAGACAGCACAATTGTTATTGTTTTGACTTAATAAAATGCGATGAATTACACTAATAAACAAAACAATTGCAAAGCAAACCCACTATGATGTAAACCTGTATTGAATAGACATATTAGATATATTTGATCGATTTAAGAAATATTTGAAGGTTCAAGGTTGACTCTTTGGTGACTATCATGGCACAAATGCAAGTCTTAAATGCGAAGTCTTATAGCACACAGCTATTGTTCTTTTCCCACTGATGCAGTCACATTTAGCCTTAATAAACATGAAATAAAACAAATAACTTTCATTTTTTACCATGAATTACAATAAAGTTTCGTACGCTATATACCTTGATTTTACAATACATAGTGCTGGCTTCCGATGCGAGCTTTGTCCATGCCTCACCAAACACAATTTACGTACATGTATAACTAGACTACCATGGGCTACAAACAATGATGGTCTTTGCAAGAATTACAAGTTAATATCTGTTCTTCGCAATTTTATTGATACTGGTATTTTCCCATTGAATATTACATGGAAACTGTGAAAACAATTCGTACGTTTTCTTTTAGCATATATTTAGATTGTACATTATGTTAACATATCGTAAAACATAACATGTAAACATAACGTACAGCTTTTTTTCAAAATTGTTTAGTCAAGACTATTTCTTTTATTAATTCATGGTGTTTCTCGCAATAATCTAACTAGTAATAGCATTTCAAATTCAAATTTTAAATGCTAAGCACTCCGTCGTGAGCAGTTTTTAGTTTGGCAAAAGTCAGTGTTTTTGGTTTTGGTTGGTTTAGACTTGCAAAGGTGAGAAGCTCGGGCGTTTCCGTAGTAAAAGGCCGAGCAATATTACGAAAGGCAAATTGCTAAACGTTTGAGGTTTCCAAAAGGGGTTGATACGTTATTCAAAGAGTTTTGTTCATTTTAAGTTTTAACACATTTTTTCTTTTCTTGCAATAAAGTGGTTATAGGATATCAAAGGATAAAAGTTTTTACACTTTGATTTTGCTGACTTTACCTCTTTTTTTTTTTCAAGCGTTACCCCTTTTGTCGCCTCATAGCCTAGTACCAGCCGGTAAAATCCGTTAGGAGGTTCTGAGTAAATGTCACTACTATAGCCACTATGAATGGATCAGTTAACAGACTAAACCATACAAAGATATACAATAAGGATTAACAATGAGATCACACCTTGTGGCGATACTTGATCTTTTAGTCACTACGAAAATCTCCGGAGGAAAAGGACAGTCAAAAGTAAGGTAAACATCTATAAGTTATTAATTAACTTAATATCTTAGCTTGTTAAAAGTTAACCACATTAGCAAGTTACGAAGTAGGCTTGTAAGCTAAAGCATGTTGATACTGAAAATGCGAGAAACAAAGGTAAAGGTCAATTTGAACAAGTCTTATTTGTATGGTTTAGTCTGTTAAATGCTCCATTCATAACAATTCCTACCCAAACAAACCGAAATGGTACATCGACGCTTGCCTTACAGCTTAAGGTGAGACATCTCTTTTTGAACAATAATAGAGACGAAAACAGAAGACATTTTGTCTAAATGCGAACAAAATGCAACAAGATTAAACGTAGAATTCAACTAAATATAAGTTACAAGAAGGACGAAAACTGGAAAGTATGGCAACTAACCAGCCACACAAAATTTGGAGATATTATAATTATACGGAAACGGACAAAAATAAAAAGAAGTAGAAATCGAAATTGAACAGTTGTATGAACATTTTAATACACTTTATGGTGAAGATAGTAATATTAGACTTACCTATATCTGAAACAGGGACACATAAAGCAGTATTCAAACAAAATAGATTTAAATCTGCAGGACCAGACGGAATCTCGGCAGAAATCTTTCAAACTACGCACACGTCTGGTTTCACTCTTTAACAAAATATTAAAAACTGCAGTTTATCCTGAAATTTGGGGCTTGGATTACATTATCCCCATCTTTAAAGGTGCCAGCTCCAAAGAAACAAATATCTACCGCGGTATTACCTTAGATATCATAATATATTATCAGATACATGTAATTTATTCATAGATTACATGTAACTGCCTGCCATTGGGCTGAAAAGAATTATAAAACTTGTTGACTCTCTTTGGGTTCATGAAAGGAAAATGTACGATTGATTGTATAGTTTTATTACATTCAGTTATATCAAAATATTTGCATTCAAGACGCAAAATTTACTCTATATTAATAGGTTACGAAATGTGTTTTGATGAAATAAACCGTTTGTTCCTATTGCAATCTCTTCTTGCTGGAAACGTTAGTACTAAAATGGTAAATGCCATCAGATCAATTTATTCTGTTGTCCGGCTTCAGTTATTTTAAGCATAATGGGCAAGTATATTCGAATGTAACCAATTCATTCCAGGGCGTGAAACAAAGTGACCCGAGTTCATCTGTTCGTGAATGACACAGCAAATTACATAAATTCAGATCTTGATGGAGTATTTTCTGTAAATGATCTCCGCCTATTTTTGATATTAATAAAGTATTATTTTCAACCAAATCAGAACGTAAAAAATATTGAAATGTATTTGGTCTTAGAAATGAACATAAACAAAACTTAAGTCATTATTTGCAAAGAGGGGATACCAACTAGTTATGGTGGTTTCCTTAATAATGAAAACATTGAAGTAGTTTCAACGTTTATATATTTAGGTGTACAACTCTTTTTAAAATGGAAGCTGGCATTGCACCGAAAAATATATTGCAGACCATTCATCAAAAGCCTTATTTAGTCTATTCTTTATTTTTCAACAGTTCGAATTCTAAACTTCAGAAAAATGTAAATTATTTGCGCTGCTTTTCATAATTACGGAAACGATATAGAATTGATTTACACAAAGTTTTGTAGAAATATTCTGAAGGTAAACACGTCCACAAATCTATCTATGCTGTATGGTGAACTTGGCAGAGTACCGATGAAAATCAGAAGACAACTAAATATAATCAGATACAGGATAAAAAAAAAATAAGCGACAGTTCTCTTGTTAAGCGGGTGTTTTAAATTAGTATTGATTAAAAGAAGACACAGTAAATGACATTAGAATCTACATGCAAAGGCTTGAATATTACACATCAATTAAAATTAATTCTAGATATTTTGGATATGTCAGATATTTGGTATAATACTGAAAATTATAATCGTATTTATTGCGCAGATGGTACACCGTACTTTCGAATTTGTGTTGTGTTATACCATTGTTAAACCATTGAATTTGGTATATTTTGATGATGGTACATCTTTAAAGGTCCATTACTAACGCCAAATCGAATTTTCTTTTAAATCTGGAATTGTAACAGGGAAATATAGTTTGAAACTAGCTTCTAAAACTTTATAATAGCCGTGGGGTATTACCCTGTTTGAAATACTGCTGCAAAAAAAAAAAACGAGCTAATGTTTGTATATTTCCTTAGATTGACCTGGGTGGTCTTTTTTGTCCTACTTTCGCTGTATTGAATGTTGTTAACAGTCACACATACACTTTGCACATCATAGGAAGTAAAGTTCTTCAATTATAATTCAAAATAGGCATGCTTATTTATGTACAACCTATTTACAGCCTCTCTATGGAAAATTTCCGGAAAATTACAAAGATATTTAAAAATGGGAAAACCTACTTTCGTTTTTGAAAAGGCAAAATATAATGTATTAATTATTTTGTTAAACTCACAATTTTCAACACAATAAGGTCACATTCAATGCAGTATGTCATATTTTTCCTTTTGAGAAGACACCTGTTACGATCCCAGATTTAAAAGAATATTTAATTTGGTGTTAGTAATGGACCTTTTACAAGACCTTTTTTGTGACCTTTTTGCGCATTATATAAAAAAATTAAGTCTCGTTGAATCTTAACGGATGTTTAAATTATATAGAGACAGTGAATATTTCTATTTGTTCAGGCTAGTATGTAGTTTGCATCTTCACGGATGTTTGGTTATATGAATACAGTGATTTCTTTTAGTTCAGGCTATGTAGTGTTTAGCATCTACACGGGTGTTTAAATGATATAAAGACAGTGATTTCTATTTGATCAAACTATGTAGTTTTTGTGATAAGATGAGCCAAAAATGCACTACTAAACTCGAAGGTATTTTTTTATCCCCCGCCTTGGCGGAGGGGATATAGTAACGGGCTCCGTCCGTCCATCCGTCACACTTTTGTCCGGAGCATAACTCCAAAAGTACTGAAGGGAATTACTTGAAACTTTAAACACAAACAGAGCGAACTTCGGGAGGTAGTGCAGTGCTTAAGAACTATGACTCTACCTTGTATAATTTTTTTATTATTCTTCTTTGTTACATTTTCTTTATTTTTCTTGTCGGAGCATAACTCCAAAAGTACTAAAGGGAATAACTTAGCAAATTTTTAATTACTCCCCTCTATTACATTTTTTTTTTTTTCTTTTCCGGAGCATAATTCAAAAAGTACTGAAGGGAATTACTTGAAACTTAAAACGTGATAGAACACAATGATGGAAAGTGCAGTTCCATAGAACCATAACTTTTTTACCTACTTTCTGAATTACTTCCCTTTTTACATTTTCTTGATTTATCTTGTCCGGAGCATAACTCCTAAAGACCTGAAGGGTATAACTTGAAATTTTATACAGTTATAGAGAACAATGAGGAGAAGTGCGGTACCCAAGAATCTTGAGTGTCCTTATTTTTTGAATTATCCCCTTTTATTACATTTTATTTTCTTGAGCGTAACTCGAAACGTACTGAAGGAAATTCCTTCAAATAGCAAATAGTGAGAGAGGACACACTGGGAAAGTGCAGTGCCCAAGAACAATAACTCTGTGTGTTTTTTTTTAATTGTATCTCTTTATTGATTTATCTTGGACATAGCATGATCTTCTATTTAGCATAACTTCAAAAGTACGGAAGGGAAGTACTTGAAACATCATTCAGTGATAGAGCACAATTATAGGAAGTAAATGCCAAAGAACCATAACTCTACCTTGCCTAATTATCCCCGCCAAATATTAGTATTTTATTAAATTAAAAACTATACCATATCTATTCATCTCGCCTCGAATTTCTTGGTCATAGAAAGAGCACTTGGCGGGGGAGGGGGATGGGGATGGTCATGTCTAACATGACTCTTGTTAATCTTGATTTTTGTCGTCAAAGTACTTATTTGATAGTCATTGACATATATTTTATCAGACAAAAGTAGCACCGGCAACTTCAAATGTTCGTCATAACGTTACGTAGTCCTTAATCAGTAATGAACTGAATCAAACGAAGTATTTATAACCATGAAACGAAAACAATGTAAAGGACATACCGTGTTTTAAATTTAACATGTACAAAGTGTTTAAGAAATAAGAAATATGCTGTCCTTTATTATCTATTGAATATATTTATTTGTCTTTGAAAAATACCCCGAACTATACATGTATTCAACGCGTATATATCATCTCTCATAATGGACTAGTGCGTCACTTAGCGCACGTGATGTCCGTGGAAAACCTGAAAATAATGTACAAATTATTTTCCTTTATATTTACACAGGAACTTTGAAGTGGCCGGTTGTGTTAGCTCACGACAGACTGTCGGTGATGATTCGGCCATTTGCTATCTGACCACACGGATGTGCATTCTGACCCTGGTCTACACTGGTAGTAAAGGCAGATTCGCTTGACTCCGGCAGGTAAGTTTTATTTTTTTATTTTCAAATTGATTTTAAATGTTGATGAGTCACGCCAAATCGAAAATACCCAAACCACAAGTCGTGGGCAGGGTACAGTTAGCGTGGGATATTTCATCTCATATTTGTTTACGCATGGACATTTATGTTTCTGGATTTATTACATTTAATGGGTAATTCAGTGACTTCCGAATCGAGTGAGTGTCTTTTGGATCATTTGGTTTGTTATTGAATTAAAATAGATGTCTGAAAAGTTGGTCTGTTTGCATGTCAAAATCTTTTCAGCTGTCTTTAGAACGAGTATGTGTATTGTAGTGAAGGTAAATGGAAATGATTTATTAATAATCTTGAGTAACCTTCTTGATCAATCGCAATAAAGTAAGTAAAACTATACCAATCGCAATAAGGTAAAACAAAAGAAAATATATACTTTAGATATGTAGACAACAAATGAAAACTTTGTATGGTATTTGACATCTGCAAAGAACAGTAACTCTGTTAACACTATTTTTATTTTTCTTAGAAATCTGACCTAACTCAGTTTTTCAGATATTTGAACTGGCGAAAAAGCAAGCATGCATTATTTCAGTCAAATCTGTTTGTACAAGTAGTTTTTAATATTCCTTGTATCTTCTGAAGGTCTTTATTTGTCATTATATAAGAATTTTACTGTTACTTTTAACTAAACATGTAAACAAAATATAAGAAAGTAATTTTGAAACTATCTCCCTTGATTGACAGGTGCTTGATTGTTGCTATTCAAAGACAACACTTCCCTGAAAAATAATAATTTCAAACCAATACCTATGGTATTTATTGGCAAATAAAAGGAAAACAGTACATTGTGGAGAAAAGAAAAAAATAAACAACAATTAATTTTAGCTTGACTTTTCGAAGAAAAGGGGAGCTATCCTACTCGCCTGGGCGTCTGCGTCCGCGTTGGTGTTACACGTTGGTTAAGTTTCTCGTACCACCCTACTTTATTTCAAAACCATAATAGGTATTGCTTTGAAACTTACCATATTTGTTTACCACTATAACCTTCATCAGTAGACAAGAGTACACAACTCTATCAAGGTTTTTATTAGAATTATGGCCCTTTTTTACTAAAAAATGTGCATTGAGCTTGATTAAGTGTTTTGTACCACCCTACTTTATTTCAAAACCATTATAGATATTGCTTTGAAACTTACCATACTTATTTACCAACATTACTTTCATCCACGGGCAGTAGTACATAACTCTTAAATGTTTTTGTCATAATGATGGTCCCTTTTTGGACTTAGAAAATACATCGAATAGGGGTAAAATCCACTATTGACATAACCCTTTTGAGATATTGCTTTGAAAGTTGGAATAATTGTTTGCATCATTACTCCCATCTGTAGGCAAGAGAAGATAACCGTGTGAAAATGTTTCTTGATTTGTTCTTAGAAGTTCCTCGTGTGTGCAACTGGCACTGTCATGCACATATACCAACCACTTGAAGTATTAATCTGCAATTTTTAGCTCGACTTTTCTATGAAAAGGGGAGCTATCCTACTTGCCCCGGCGTCGGCGTCGGCGTTGGCGTCACACCTTGGTTAAGTTTTTCGTACCACCCCACTTTATTTCAAAAGTATTAGAGGTATGGCTTTGAAACTTACCATACTTGTTTACCATCATAACCTTCATCTACAGACAAGAGTACATAACTCTGTCAAGGTTTTTGACAGAATTATGGCCCTTTTTTACTTAGAAAGTGTATTGAGCTTGGTTAAGTTTTTCGTACCACCTCACTTTATTTCAAAACCATTGGAGGTATTGCTTTGAAACTAACCATTCTTGTTTACCATCACGACCTTCATCAACAGACTAGAGGACATAACTCTGTCAAGGTTTTTGACGGAATTATGGCCCTTTTTTACTTAGAAAGTGTATTGAGCTTGGTTAAGTTTTTCGTACCACCTCACTTTATTTCAAAACCATTGGAGGTATTGCTTTGAAACTAACCATACTTGTTTACCATCACGACCTTCATCAACAGACAAGAGGACATAACTCTGTCAAGGTTTTTACATTGAATATGGGTAAAATCCACTTATTACCTTAACCCTTTGAGATATTGCTTTGAAACTTTTAATGCTATTTCACATCATTACCCCCATCTGTACGCAAGAGAAGGTAACTCTGTCAGGGATTTGTTTTAAAAATTAAGGCCTTTTATCGACTTAGAATCTTGGTTAAGTTTTTCGTACCAGTCCACTTTTTGACTGAACTGTTTGAGATATTAATTTGAAAGTTGGAATACTTGTTTACCATCATGATTCCCAAACATGGGCAGGAGGTCATTCTATCAAGGATTTTATTTGAATTATGGCCCTTTTTGACTTAGAAACTCAGTTAAAATTTTCATTCTTGTCCACTTGTTAACTTAACCATTTGAGATATTACTTTGAAAGTTGGAGTACTTATGTACCATCGTAAGACCTATCTGTAAGCAAAAGAAGATAACTCTGTGAAAAATTTCTTGATTTGTACTTAGAAATTCCTAGTTAAAGTCTTGTGTGCCCTTAACTGTCAAGGATTTTATTTGAATTATGGCCCTTTTTGACTTAGAAACTCAGTTAAAATTTTCATTCTTGTCCACTTGTTAACTTTACCATTTGAGATATTACTTTGAAAGTTGGAGTACTTATGTACCATCGTAAGACCTATCTGTAAGCAAAAGAAGATAACTCTGTGAAAAATTTTCTTGATTTGTACTTAGAAATTCCTAGTTAAAGTCTTGTGTGCCCTTAACTGTCAAAGTTTTGTTTTATTGGCAAGCACTAAAAAAGTCGAGCACGCTGTCCTACTGACAGCTCTTGTTTTTGTAGTATTCAGGGATATCAAACCTGTAAAACTCTGAGATTTCTTCTTCTAACTTTCAAATTGCATTGCATTGAATTGGTTATTCTGACAGAGCGTAAGATGGCGACACAAGTGTCCTTCTGAACACCCGTCTATTTGTATTTATTGCTAAATGACAATACCCTAAATGGGCATGTTCATATAGATTATGTATGTAAAAAGCTTAATACCAAAAAAGCACTACTAAAACACATTTGATCCCTCTCACAGATGAGACGAAAATAATGTTTTATAACGCGTACATTTTGCCAATATTCGATTACTGTTGTACAATTTGGGGAAAAGATAGCAAAAACTATACTAAAGTGACATTATGCGCATCTTACTGCACATAGTGTATTTTTGGTGATAGTTTTATAAAAGCAATTTTCCGTTGCTGTACATTTAAATGTGTTAAACTAATGATGATGCCGCATTAGTATTCGAAGTTGGTGATTTACAAATAAAAAATTGGACTAATCAAATAATAATTCCTTTCTTGGCAGTGACCTCCCTTGTGATATTAGTGTTTTTCGGCAGTGAAAGGGAAGCAATTCCTGCATGCAGTTGTTTGTTTCTTATATTGACTCTCCCAGTCAAAATAGGAAAAGTGATATTTGGAAAGTTTTTATTTCGTACTGGTAGCAGGAAGAGTTTGTTGTATTGGGTTAAAAGCTATTATTTTTTCTACCCTTTGTACACACACCTATTTCAGCTGGATTTTTACTTGAAAAAAATGTGCATAATTCCACTTTAACAAAATAAACATGCTACAAAAACGAGTTGCAAAACTTATCCTAATTAAGCCGATGAAGTCGTCAACATGAGGATTATACATGTATAAACAATTAAAATGGCTTTCTTTTGCTGATAGGTGCAAAAACAACACTGCTGTTCTTGTGTATAAAGTTATGAATCATATGTCGCTATCATATATGTCAGAGATTTTGATTTTTTTCTCTCCAAAAACGAAAAACATAATCTGCGATCTTCTGTGCACAACGATCTTGTTTTACATAGAATACCCCGAATTAATTATTATATAAAGATTCATTCTCGTAACATTTAAATTAAATTCAAGAACTATCTTTAAGTTATAAGTTGCCCTTAACAACTGCAGACTGAGTATATGTTTTGTTCTATACTAAATTTACTTCTACAAAATTTCCTCACTAACCTTAGGACTAAATTTTTGAGTGTGTATGTCGTATCAAAAGAAAGTTTCAACAATTTAAACAATTTTTGCCTAACTTTTGTCATTTCTAACTTTGCCAAACAAATAAATGAAATGTGTACATGTAGCTATCAAGTCATATTTTGTTTCATAATTCTTTATCGACAGTACATGTATGTTGTTGTTGTTGTTGCATTTTAATTCTTCTTTTACAGTGTTGAAGGCCATATGGAAATAAGATGTATTTTGATTTACATGTAAATCCTTTTATGTCTGATATGTAACCTTCATGAAATAAAGTTTTATATTTTATTATTATTATTATTATTATTATTATTATCATAAATGCGAGGTTTTGCTTCAATTTTATATCATAGCACTTTCCGCCCCGATTTCATGGCGGAGTTTTTGGAAGCGGTCTACAAGCTATTTTAAGAACATCTTATGAAATTTTCCGTCAGAAAAATAGATTTATATTCATTTCTCAATCAAATTTAAACCGAAAAGTCTTGCTTGCGTCTAAGTCATTATTATATTAAAATTTAATACATTTAAACATACACGGGTAGAATTTTCTGGCTTAAGTCATGTAAACATTTTTATGTGCTGGAAACTTTGCAACGTAACGTCATCATGCACAACAAAAATGTAAAAAAATAAAATAAACAATGAGAAATTAGAAGCAACATGATGTCTAAATAGTTTTGGGGCAAATTTTGTTACACACTCGACAGACACGCATGTGTTTTTGTAAACACTGTACAACACGTTGTGCTACTTTGGGTTAACTGCGCGTGTTGATACGTTAGAAAACAGACTGAGCTGTAACATGAAAGTGCAATTTCTATTGGCCTATAAACAGAGGTTACGCGCAGGGGTCACCGTGTCTACTCACATGCGCATGGACTTTAATTTTTTTTTTTTTTTTTTTTTTTTGCCAATGAGAGGTCGATTTTTAGCGTTCTCATATGATGTTAATATACCTGGGGTTGAACACGACATGTCTGCTTTATGTCTATGAAAATATATTTGTACGCGTTCAAAACACAATCCCACAGTGGCCTGAACGCGAACGTTGGTGGTAAAATAAAAACATTTCAAACCTGGTGAAAATGTGTCCAAGCTCATTTTCAAGGATGTCTTAAAGTGTCAGCATTTGCCTCGGACGTCTGAGTTTTCAACATTCAGGAGCTGTCGACATAGCCTTAAAATTCATATAGACAAAACATGTGCCATACGGTAGCTGTCGTTTCTATGGAAGGCCAAACCTGTCCCAACCCGCGTATACGGTTTATTACGATATGGACGTTCAAAGGATATTAGAAATATAGCGCAGTATTTTTTTTCTCGATAATATTGCAAAAATAAGAAAGGCTTTCTAGTATGTCAGCATTGTTTTAGAGTGAATACAGCATGATTATCAAACCATCTATGTGACTACATCAGTAAATTCTAAGTTATTCTTGGACTTAAATTTAAGTTACTGAACATAGTTATGATCCAAAGCACTCACTAGCCGCCGAGAGAGTAGTTTAGCATATACTTCAAGCTTCTTGAAACTGTCTGAAATTTACATATTTAACAACGAAGAAACAAATATAGAGGTTCCAGTATTATTTCCTGTAAAGTATATCGGTTTAATGTTTTTTAAAAACTTTATACACTAACAAATAATAAAGCATTACAAGCACTTTTGAAATTCCAATTTATAAGCATATTGTGTAACGGTTTAAAAGTGTCATTATTTCAGTATTCTTAAGTTGTTCGCATAGCCTTTCAATTTATACAGATAAAACGTTTTCCTTACGGTAACTGTCGCTTCTATGGAAAGCGAAACCTGTCTTATCCCGCGTATTAAGTTAATTGCGGTATTGGTGTCGAAATGAATTTTGTATGTAAGGCTGGTCTTCTCGGTTTATTTTATTTTTTGCATTTAGTGTGTGTCAGTTGTTGAAAGTAGGACTGAACAAACATACGACTTCTGTAATTTAGAAACAATATTCCACAATTCATTATTTAAAGTGACATTATGCGTATTTTTTTCAAATAAAAATCCAGCTGAATATGGTGTGTGTACAAACGCGTAGAGGAAATAATAGCTTTTAACCCAATACACCAAACTTTTCACGCTACCAGTATGAAGTAATAACTTTCCAAATATTGATTTTCTTATTTGACTGGGAGAGTCAATTTAAGAAAAGAATAACTGCATGCAGGAGTTACTTCCCTTCCACTGCCGAAAAAAATCTCTACAAACATCATTTTATGAGTCCGATTGTTTTATATCTAAAGCACCAACTTCAAATACTAATGCGGCATAACCATTAATTTAACACATTTAAATGAACAGCAACCAAAAATTGCTTTTATAAAACTGTCACCAAAATACACTATAATTATGCAGAAAGATGCGCATAACGTCACTTTAATTAAAGGAAATTCTCAAACATGTAGCTGTTAAATTGTACGTGAAACGTCCTCGCTTTGTATGTCCGCATTTGTCCGGTAACCGCATCAGCAGCGAAAAGTGGCAAGCTCCGTCAATGTCTTCGGACAGAGACCAGATCAGGTGGTGTAAGTGGTTGGCCACTTGCCTCTTGTTCCTTTTATTATGTTTACAATTGTATCCGTATTAACTTCTTTGCTCTAAATATTGTTTGTTTGTGGATTTCAGGTTGCTTTGCCGAAGAATAAAGATAAAGATACACCGGTGTTCGCGTTTTTTCCCGTCCTGTCCGGTATGTGTAGTTTTCTTTAATTAGTTAGTTCTCTTTTGTTTTTCATTTAACATGATGTGCTGCCGTTCCGTGAGTCGTACCGTAGCGCTGCAGTCTGAGCACCATACCTTGGCCTTGGCAGCTTGAACCGCCCTCGCTTTGCCTGCCCGCTTTTGTCCTGTCCGGTCCGATAACCGCATCAGCAGCGAAAAGTGGCAAGCTCCGTCCGTGTGTTTGGGCAGAGAGCAGAGGAGGGTGTGTTAGTGGTTGGCCACTTGCCTTTTGTTCCTTTTCTTATGTTTGCAGGTATATCCGTATTAACTTCATTGCTTACTAACAGTGGTTTGTTTGTGAATTTCAGGTGGCTTTGCCGAAGAATACAGATGAAGATACACCGGTATTCGCGTCCGTACCGCGCCGTTTTTTCCCGTCCTGTCCGGTATGTGTAGTTTTCTTTAATTAGTTCTCTTTTGTTTTTCATTTAACATGATGTGCTGCCGTTCCGTGAGTCTTACCGTAGCGCTGCAGTCTGAGCACCATACCTTGGCAGCTTGAACCGCCCTCGCTCTGCCTGCCCGCTTTTGTCCGGTCCGATCCGATAACCGCATCAGCAGCGAAAAGTGGCAGCTCCGTCCGTGTGTTTGGGCAGAGAGCAGAGGAGGGTGTGTTAGTGGTTGGCCACTTGCCTTTTTGTTCCTTTTTCTTATGTTTGCCCACAAGGTTTGTTGTTCAGGGTGGCTTTGCCGAAGAATACAGATGAAGATACACCGGTGTTCGCGTCCGTTCCGCGCCGTTTTTCTCCCGTCCTGTCCGGTATGTGTAATTTTCTTTAATTAGTTAGTTTTCTTTTGTCTCCTTTCCCCCCTTTTCATTTAACACGATGTGCTGCCGTTCCGTGAGTCTTACCGTAGCGCTGCAGTCTGAGCACCATACCTTGGCCTTGGCAGCTTGAACCGCCCTCGCTTTGCCTGCCCGCTTTTGTCCGGTCCGGTCCGATAACCGCATCAGCAGCGAAAAGTGGCAAGCTCCGTCCGTGTGTTTGGGCAGAGAGCAGAGGAGGGTGTGTTAGTGGTTGGCCACTTGCCTTTTGTTCCTTTTCTTATGTTTGCAGGTATATCCGTATTAACTTCATTGCTCTACTAACAGTGGTTTGTTTGTGAATTTCAGGTGGCTTTGCCGAAGAATACAGATGAAGATACACCGGTATTCGCGTCCGTACCGCGCCGTTTTTTCCCGTCCTTCCGGTATGTGTAGTTTTCTTTAATTTGTTTTCTTTTGTTTTTCATTTAACACGATGTGCTGCCGTTCCGTGAGTCTTACCGTAGCGCTGCAGTCCTGAGCACCATACCTTGGCCTTGGCAGCTTGAACCGCCCTCGCTTTGCCTGCCCGCTTTTGTCCGGTCCGGTCCGATAACCGCATCAGCAGCGAAAAGTGGCAAGCTCCGTCCGTGTGTTTGGGCAGAGAGCAGAGGAGGGTGTGTTAGTGGTTGGCCACTTGCCTTTTGTTCCTTTTCTTATGTTTGCAGGTATATCCGTATTAACTTCATTGCTCTACTAACAGTGGTTTGTTTGTGAATTTCAGGTGGCTTTGCCGAAGAATACAGATGAAGATACACCGGTATTCGCGTCCGTACCGCGCCGTTTTTTCCCGTCCTGTCCGGTATGTGTAGTTTTCTTTAATTTGTTTTCTTTTGTTTTTCATTTAACATGATGTGCTGCCATTCCGTGAGTCTTACCGCAGCGCTGCAGTCTGAGCACCATACCTTGGCCTTGGCAGCTTGAACCGCCCTCGCTTTGCCTGCCCGCTTTTGTCCGGTCTGGTCCGATAACCGCACCAGCAGCGAAAAGTGGCAAGCTCCGTCCGTGTGTTTGGGCAGAGAGCAGAGGAGGGTGTGTTAGTGGTTGGCCACTTGCCTTTTGTTCCTTTTCTTATGTTTGCAGGTATATCCGTATTAACTTCATTGCTCTACTAACAGTGGTTTGTTTGTGAATTTCAGGTGGCTTTGCCGAAGAATACAGATGAAGATACACCGGTATTCGCGTCCGTACCGCGCCGTTTTTTTCCCGTCCTGTCCGGTATGTGTAGTTTTCTTTAATTAGTGTTCTTTTGTTCTTCATTTAACATGATGTGCTGCCGTTCCGTGAGTCTTACCGTAGCGCTGCAGTCTGAGCACCATACCTTGGCCTTGGCAGCTTGAACCGCCCTCGCTTTGTCTGCCCGCTTTTGTCCTGTCCGGTCCGATAACCGCATCAGCAGCGAAAAGTGGCAAGCTCCGTCCGTGTGTTTGGGCAGAGAGCAGAGGAGGGTGTGTTAGTGGTTGGCCACTTGCCTTTTGTTCCTTTTCTTATGTTTGCAGGTATATCCGTATTAACTTCGTTGCTCTACTAACAGTGGTTTGTTTGTGAATTTCAGGTGGCTTTGCCGAAGAATACAGATGAAGATACACCGGTATTCGCGTCCGTACCGCGCCGTTTTTTTCCCGTCCTGTCCGGTATGTGTAATTTTCTTTAATTAGTTAGTGTTCTTTTGTTTTTCATTTAACATGATGTGCTGCCGTTCCGTGAGTCTTACCGTAGCGCTGCAGTCTGAGCACCATACCTTGGCCTTGGCAGCTTGAACCGCCCTCGCTTTGCCTGCCCGCTTTTGTCCGGTCCGGTCCGATAACCGCATCAGCAGCGAAAAGTGGCAAGCTCCGTCCGTGTGTTTGGGCAGAGAGCAGAGGAGGGTGTGTTAGTGGTTGGCCACTTGCCTTTTGTTCCTTTTCTTATGTTTGCAGGTATATCCGTATTAACTTCATTGCTCTACTAACAGTGGTTTGTTTGTGAATTTCAGGTGGCTTTGCCGAAGAATACAGATGAAGATACACCGGTATTCGCGTCCGTACCGCGCCGTTTTTTCCCGTCCTGTCCGGTATGTGTAGTTTTCTTTATTTAGTTTTCTTTTGTTTTTCATTTAACACGATGTGCTGCCATTCCGTGAGTCTTACCGTAGCGCTGCAGTCTGAGCACCATACCTTGGCCTTGGCAGCTTGAACCGCCCTCGCTTTGCCTGCCCGCTTTTGTCCGGTCCGGTCCGATAACCGCATCAGCAGCGAAAAGTGGCAAGCCCCGTCCGTGTGTTTGGGCAGAGAGCAGAGGAGGGTGTGTTAGTGGTTGGCCACTTGCCTTTTGTTCCTTTTCTTATGTTTGCAGGTATATCCGTATTAACTTCATTGCTCTAGTAACAGTGGTTTGTTTGTGAATTTCAGGTGGCTTTGCCGAAGAATACAGATGAAGATACACCGGTATTCGCGTCCGTACCGCGCCGTTTTTTCCCGTCCTGTCCGGTATGTGTAGTTTTCTTTAATTTGTTTTCTTTTGTTTTTCATTTAACATGATGTGCTGCCATTCCGTGAGTCTTACCGTAGCGCTGCAGTCTGAGCACCATACCTTGGCCTTGGCAGCTTGAACCGCCCTCGCTCTGCCTGCCCGCTTTTGTCGGTCCGATCCGATAACCGCATCAGCAGCGAAAAGTGGCAAGCTCCGTCCGTGTGTTTGGGCAGAAGCAGAGGAGGGTGTGTTAGTGGTTGGCCACTTGCCTTTTTGTTCCTTTTCTTATGTTTGCAGGTATATCCGTATTAACTTCATTGCTCTACTAACAGTGGTTTGTTTGTGAATTTCAGGTGGCTTTGCCGAAGAATACAGATGAAGATACACCGGTATTCGCGTCCGTACCGCGCCGTTTTTTCCCGTCCTTCCGGTATGTGTAGTTTTCTTTAATTTGTTTTCTTTTGTTTTTCATTTAACACGATGTGCTGCCGTTCCGTGAGTCTTACCGTAGCGCTGCAGTCTGAGCACCATACCTTGGCCTTGGCAGCTTGAACCGCCCTCGCTTTGCCTGCCCGCTTTTGTCCGGTCCGGTCCGATAACCGCATCAGCAGCGAAAAGTGGCAAGCTCCGTCCGTGTGTTTGGGCAGAGAGCAGAGGAGGGTGTGTTAGTGGTTGGCCACTTGCCTTTTGTTCCTTTTCTTATGTTTGCAGGTATATCCGTATTAACTTCATTGCTCTACTAACAGTGGTTTGTTTGTGAATTTCAGGTGGCTTTGCCGAAGAATACAGATGAAGATACACCGGTATTCGCGTCCGTACCGCGCCGTTTTTCCCGTCCTGTCCGGTATGTGTAGTTTTTCTTTTAATTTGTTTTTCTTTTTGTTTTTCATTTTAACATGATGTGCTGCCATTCCGTGAGTCTTACCGCAGCGCTGCAGTCTGAGCACCATACCTTGGCCTTGGCAGCTTGAACCGCCCTCGCCTTGCCTGCCCGCTTTTTGTCCGGTCTGGTCCGATAACCGCACCAGCAGCGAAAAGTGGCAAGCTCCGTCCGTGTGTTTGGGCAGAGAGCAGAGGAGGGTGTGTTAGTGGTTGGCCACTTGCCTTTTGTTCCTTTTCTTTATGTTTGCAGGTATATCCGTATTAACTTCATTGCTCTACTAACAGTGGTTTGTTTGTGAATTTCAGGTGGCTTTGCCGAAGAATACAGATGAAGATACACCGGTATTCGCGTCCGTACCGCGCCGTTTTTTCCCGTCCTGTCCGGTATGTGTAGTTTTCTTTAATTAGTGTTCTTTTTGTTCTTCATTTAACATGATGTGCTGCCGTTCCGTGAGTCTTACCGTAGCGCTGCAGTCTGAGCACCATACCTTGGCCTTGGCAGCTTGAACCGCCCTCGCTTTGCCTGCCCGCTTTTGTCCTGTCGGTCCGATAACCGCATCAGCAGCGAAAAGTGGCAAGCTCCGTCCGTGTGTTTGGGCAGAGAGCGAGGAGGGTGTGTTAGTGGTTGGCCACTTGCCTTTTGTTCCTTTTTCTTTATGTTTGCGGTATATCCGTATTAACTTCGTTGCTCTACTAACAGTGGTTTGTTTGTGAATTTCAGGTGGCTTTGCCGAAGAATACAGATGAAGATACACCGGTATTCGCGTCCGTACGCGCCGTTTTTTTCCCGTCCTGTCCGGTATGTGTAATTTTCTTTTAATTAGTTAGTGTTCTTTTTGTTTTTCATTTTAACATGATGTGCTGCCGTTCCGTGAGTCTTACCGTAGCGCTGCAGTCTGAGCACCATACCTTGGCCTTGGCAGCTTGAACCGCCCTCGCTTTTGCCTGCCCGCTTTTGTCCGGTCCGGTCCGATAACCGCATAGCAGCGAAAAGTGGCAAGCTCCGTCCGTGTGTTTGGGCAGAGAGCAGAGGAGGGTGTGTTAGTGGTTGGCCACTTGCCTTTTGTTCCTTTTCTTATGTTTGCAGGTATATCCGTATTAACTTCATTGCTCTACTAACAGTGGTTTGTTTGTGAATTTCAGGTGGCTTTGCCGAAGAATACAGATGAAGATACACCGGTGTTCGCGTCCGTTCCGCGCCGTTTTTTTTCCGTCCTGTCCGGTGTGTGTTATTTTCTTTAATTAGTTAGTTTTCTTTTGTTTTTCATTTAACATGATGTGCTGCCGTTCCGTGAGTCTTACCGTAGCGCTGCAGTCTGAGCACCATACCTTGGCCTTGGCAGCTTGAACCGCCCTCGCTTTGCCTGCCCGCTTTTGTCCGGTCCGGTCCGATAACCGCATCAGCAGCGAAAAGTGGCAAGCTCCGTCCGTGTGTTTGGGCAGAGAGCAGAGGAGGGTGTGTTAGTGGTTGGCCACTTGCCTTTTGTTCCTTTTCTTATGTTTGCAGGTATATCCGTATTAACTTCATTGCTCTACTAACAGTGGTTTGTTTGTGAATTTCAGGTGGCTTTGCCGAAGAATACAGATGAAGATACACCGGTTTTCGCGTCCGTTCCGCGCCGTTTTTTCCCGTTCTGTCCGGTATGTGTAGTTTTCTTTAATTTGTTTTCTTTTGTTTTTCATTTAACATGGTTTGCTGCCGTTCCGTGAGTCTTACCGTAGCGCTGCAGTCTGAGCACCATACCTTGGCCTTGGCAGCTTGAACCGCCCTCGCTTTGCCTGCCCGCTTTTGTCCGGTCCGGTCCGATAACCGCATCAGCAGCGAAAAGTGGCAAGCCCGTCCGTGTGTTTGGGCAGAGAGCAGAGGAGGGTGTGTTAGTGGTTGGCCACTTGCCTTTTGTTCCTTTTCTTATGTTTGCAGGTATATCCGTATTAACTTCATTGCTCTACTAACAGTGGTTTGTTTGTGAATTTCAGGTGGCTTTGCCGAAGAATACAGATGAAGATACACCGGTATTCGCGTCCGTACCGCGCCGTTTTTTCCCGTCCTTCCGGTATGTGTAGTTTTCTTTAATTTGTTTTCTTTTGTTTTTCATTTAACACGATGTGCTGCCATTCCGTGAGTCTTACCGTAGCGCTGCAGTCTGAGCACCATACCTTGGCCTTGGCAGCTTGAACCGCCCTCGCTTTGCCTGCCCGCTTTTGTCCGGTCCGGTCCGATAACCGCATCAGCAGCGAAAAGTGGCAAGCTCCGTCCGTGTGTTTGGGCAGCGAGCAGAGGAGGGTGTGTTAGTGGTTGGCCACTTGCCTTTTGTTCCTTTTCTTATGTTTGCAGGTATATCCGTATTAACTTCATTGCTCTACTAACAGTGGTTTGTTTGTGAATTTCAGGTGGCTTTGCCGAAGAATACAGAAGATGTCGATGTTCGCGGTACTTTTCTTCAATCACGTGCGTGTTTGTGGATTTCAGATGTGTTTGTCGAAAAATACAGGAGAAGATTATTTTGTTGATGTCCGTTGTTTGACTGTTGCCTTGGTTCTTACTGAAATGAGACCTTACGGAGATGTAGTTTCTTTCATTATTCTGTATAGAAATCTTAAAAATTCGGGTAGTCTGAAACTAGTAGTGCGGATTTAATTTAACTTGCAACATATAAGGTTTTTTGTCATTGTTAAGTAATAATTCTCTAGGAGATACATGTAAGCCCAAATAGGGGTGTAGAACTTTTAAAGATTCTTTTCTTCTGATACAGACAGACTTTTCCAGTTGTTCTTTTTCAGTTATTTGTTTCATTTTGTCGGGGATATAAATTCACTCGTTATTAAAGAATATTGTACATTGATGTTTTCTTGGATAAACCACGTACCTGTATAATTAATGTTTACACACATCCATATATTTACAGACAAGATACTATTTATGTTGACATGATTGCAAACTATATACATTTAGTTGTTTTTTTTTCAGGTAAAAAAGTTGCAAGAGAACAGTTACATTATTGATACTGCCTTTTAAGATTCGATTACAGATGTGGGTCACAAAAACACAGAACCGGAAATTTGCTGCTAACTTCCATCGTCAAAATTTATAGCCGACGAATCTAAAACCAGGCAATCTTGAAGTAAGATATAAACACTATCAGCTGTACAGCACTTTGTTTCTATTACGATTATCAAATTAACGTTTAAATAAGAATGAGAGGTACTTGTTGAATATAGTTGCTATATTACATCTGTATAGGGATTAAACAATAAATGATATCCTCGCGATCGCAAAGTCTTATGCGTTTACATACTTATTGTAGATTTCCCAAGAACAGGCAGATTCCTGACTCCGATTCCTGACTCCGTGCTTATAGATATCTCAAATTCAGGTTTTTGAAAGCACCCATAAGCACTCGGCATTTAGCACAAAACCGCCACTTGAACATGAAACCGTGCTCAAGGATTTTTATAAGCACGGGGTCTGGTCGATGGCCTTATGATCGGAGAGACACGGGTTCGATCACCTTAAGTGCCTAGTACACAATATATAAAATATTGTAAAATATGACTTCTATAAAAATGATGAAACATTTGCAATTAAAGCTACATTTACATTTCAGGTACCAAGACGTCTTACACATGCAGAACTGGAAGATACACTCACGGAATAGTTGATGGCAAATAATGAATGGGGTAGAATGCACTATTTCTTGTTTTTGAACACAACGTAAATGTCAGTAGCTCACTAAAGCCTATGAAATGATCATGCATATTCATAATCTACAATGTACATGTATTTACACTCGTCTAGCGAAAGTTTCAAATGCACTTGTTCATCTTTCAATATTTGAAAGTTGCATTAATAGTAGCTCATATGGTAGCTGATTGAAACTTGTCTGTCTGAATAGCAAACTGCAGATATTGATCTCAGTGCGCAGACGTGAAGGACGATCATGATCTACACTGGTTGCAAAGAGAAAATTATTTGACGCCAGCAGCATATGAGTTGATTGTGACACTTCAAGTCAGCGACTCTAACCACTCGACCACGGAGGTACTTCCGTGAAGTTATTTGCTTGATTATTTATTTAGAAATTTTAATTAAAAAAATTAAAGTTTTGCATTATTTTCAATGGGTTCAATGTCAGCTGTATATATTTTTTTTCATTTTTTCTGAAACTTACAATCGATTTGTCTGGGTTTTTTTTCAG